>JAJKFI010035405.1:0-37248 GCA_029204185.1 Lerista edwardsae | reverse complement strand
ATGGTGCTTCCATGTTCAGGCCAGGGCAGTAACACTACTGAGCGATCAGTGCTGGGAACAAACAGCGGAGCATCTGGCTTGTCAGTGTTGAAAGCTGGATTAGGTGGTTTCTTAGGGTCGCCACCGCACCCAGCTCAAGTTTGAGATATAGTCTGCGGAGCAAGATTCCAAAGCAACTCGCGAGGAATCCAGTTCTGCTCATTGTGGTGCTGGATTCAATCTGAAGTCTTTTTTAATTGGAAAGTCCCCCCCCCCCGCCTCTCATGGTTCATTGGCAAAACTTTTCAGAAGTAGATGATCGATTCTCTCTCTCTTTCCCCCTCCTTTTCCTTCCCCTCCCCTCTCCGTTTGCTGCGTTGTTTGAAAAAGCTGTCAAACCCCATTAGAACACAACCCTTTGAGTGGCAGACCCCAAATGCTTTGAAAAGCTGAAAGGGGGAGGGGAAAGAGAGTGCCTCGACTATCTAAGGAGAAAAGTGATATTCCTCTTCCACCCACCCCCTCTTTCAAAGTGCTATCGATAATCTAGAACAGGTTGTGTCTGTGATCCGCTGACGAATGTCCAAAGAAGTGAGTTGTTTTCATCTCCAAGGTCAGGCCGTTTCACCATTCTGGCCATTTGATTTGATTTTTAAGTTCTTTTTTACTTCAGTGACTAAGTCAACATCAAGATATTTATTAGTAAAATGGCGTTGAGGCTTATGAGAGACAGGGAGGGAGGGCAGGACACAATTGGCCATGAAATCATATAATAAAACAATCATAATACACTTGGGGGGAAATTAAAAGCTACCATGAGATGACTTTAAAAAAAAATGGGGGAGAAATTGATACACTTGCTAGGTTCTGCAACCTCATAAAGTTAAGAGACAATTTATATCATTTCGGTCCATGTCCAGTAATATAACCAACAAGATCAAAAGTGGTCATGTCCAACTGCATTTGGTACAAAATGAGCCAACGTGAAGCCCGTTTAAGCACCACTGGTTTAACTGCGAATGGGTGGAATCATAATAGCTACGATTCAGCCACAGCTAAGCACGTTCAAACCTCATTACTTTCAAGAGTTAAACACATGCTTAACCATAACTCAACGCTTAGCTGAAATCAGTGGGCTTTTAATAAAAGATTAATCACATGTAAGGCCTATTGATTGCATGTGTCTATTTTTATTATTAATTATTATTTGCAGCTCTGCTATATTAAACGGAAAACTTCCTCCTGGAAGAAGGTTGGATTTATCTTCTTGCTTCATGAATCATAAAACTCACAAAACATAAAACTCTTGCTTAGAGAAGAAGTCCTATCGAAGTTTGTATGGCTTACTTCTTAAACATACAAGTTATTTCACTCTAAATAAACAGGAATGAGGAGAATATTTCTTGCCATTTAGTTTAGCCATAGTATATAAACTATAAACTATTGCATTAGTTTATAATTTTTAACAATAAGGAGGGAACTAGAAATTAAATTTATAGAAGCGTATGAATCTCTCTCTCTCTCTCTCTCTCTCTCTCACACACACACACACACACGCACGCACGCACAAACACACACACTCACTCACTCACTCACTCACTCACTCACTCACTCACTCACCAGTAAACAAAAACACAGTTGGCAACTCATTGCATCTCGATCTATCCACCAAATGAACCAGGGGTTTAAATACAGGTTCTAACACCGGTGATGAGGAATATATGAATACCCCTAGTGTACTCTGATGATCCTGGTGAAATTGGGCGGTCAGAAGTCCCATTGAGCGCTCTCTGCCGGCCTCCCTCTCTTGCAGGTTTGTATAACGCACTCCAGAAACTATGTCTACAGCGGGTCACAGAAGGGTTTGGTTGGCCTCTGTTGGAAAAAGGATGCTGAGTTCGGTAGCCCCGTGATCTGTTCCCATAGGGCTCTTCTTACATACTCGTGACACACTTACGCCAGAACTATAAACCGCTCACCCCATTTTTGCATAGCTTCTTCTTCTGCCCAGAGGAGCTTACAATCCTAACTGAGAGATTGACTGGAAAAACAAGGACTTCAGGGCAACAGGGGAAGAATACCCCTTCGAGGTCCAGGGGCACGGTGTGCTCTGGTCACGTTATTGCCCAGGTCGGACGGCTAGTGGCTTCTAAAGGCATCTTAAGGGCATCTTATCCCCTCGCGCCTTGGAAGGCCCCCCTGTCCGCGCGCTCTCAGTCTCGCATGGCGCGACCGAGTTTTCCTCCAACCCCGCAGTAGATGCCTCCACAGAGACTTTTCAGGAGATAATTAGATTACAAAAGAATATTAAAGTTGTTTTATTGATTCCCAAGGAATTCTCTGAGCGGGTAGGAACGGGGAGCGGCGGGAAAGCCGGCTTTTATCTTGGTAATTACTTCGGATCTCGCGATGAAAGAGAGAAGTGTCGAGACTCCCAACCTCCACCCCTTCCTTTGTAGTCACAGTCAGTGCGCAGACTCTCCTTTGCGCGACTCCCGTCTTGTGCGGTGACTCTGTCACGTGTCATTCTAAAGAGCAGGCGAAAACGATCTTTATCAGCCCACTTCAAAATTCGAGGTTCTTGGAGAGAGCCTACTTCCCAACTGAACGTTTTGGAAGTTGTTGTTGTTGTTGTTGTTGTTGTTGTTTTGTCTATCCTAGACCAATGATTCCTAAAAGTAAGGTTCCCATACTTTTCAGATTCGAGAATCCACTTAAAAAAAGTTTCACTTTACCAGCCGCTCAAGCCTCTGTGGCTATAATGGTGATTAGGAAGCACCTCCCCCCTCCCCCCCAAAAAAAGTAGCAGTTTTTTTTAACCCTTGTGGCACATTGAAAGACAGTTTAGCTGTATCGAGACCCACCAACAATTCAGTCGTGACCCACTGGTGGGCCAAGGACCCATCGTTTGAGAACCGCTGCCTAGAAATGAAGACAAGGGCCCATTTCCATTCCATATGGGGAGCGGTGTATGAGAGCTAATCCACCGCAATACCATCTTCTGGATTCACACGATCGATTAGCCCATCCTTATCAAGTGAAACCCTTTCTATTCTCTGCAGTGCTGTGAGTAGAAAGCTCCATCTGACCGTTTGCTGGTCTACAAACGTTTGTCTTAAGCGCATCCTGGAATAGCTATTCAGGGTCACACACTGTCGTGTGAACGCTTTTCTGCCTTTCCCTACAGACAGGTCCAGAGAGTGCAGCCAAGACTCATTTACAGGATTTATGGTTATGACACAAGGAGTGGCCACTTACACGATTGTTGCTTTTATGCGGATGCCACTGTCCACCCGTGTTGATATCGATAACCACTGAATTTGGAGTCTGTCCGGAACAGTAGAGCCAGTTCCAGCTCATCGTATCAGTCCCTCTATAATACCTCCATTTACAAAAAAGAAGAAAAATCCTCAATGCGTATTATTAGGCCCGATTGAAAATAGCAGGACTTCCTTCCGAGTAAACAGGCATAAGGTTAGGCTATTGGGCGACTACTTGATCAGAGATTGCCCTTTTAAAAAGGAGGCAAGATCCCACCCACCGCTGTGCACACGCATCCTTGGACCACCCATCAGTTTAACTTCTGCGGAAAATGAGACTTCACCTTTTAAGGTGAGATTGGAGAGAAAACGTAGAAAAGCTGACAGAAAGTGCAATCCAACCCACCCTTTCCTGGGAGTAGGTCCCATTGAATATAATTAGACTTACTTCTGAGTAGACATGCATAGGCTGCATGCACTAAAGGAGTTTGTGGAAGAGTGACAAGGAGAACTCAAAGGAACGTTGAGGCGGGAAAAAAAAAACCCACCTCAATTCAAACGAGTCGTGACAATAAGGAGAAGGCGCAGCCCCTAGGAGCTTACAATCTCAATTTAGAGTCAGATAGAGGTGGAGACGACAGAGATAGGAGCGTTGTCGAGAGGAATAGGAGCAAAAAACCCCAGTCAGCCACAGGTCTTTATGCTTTGTTTCGGTTGGGGGTGAGGACGAACGGGAGGTTATTAAATTAATTTCCAACTTCCAACCACGGGTGGGCTGGGCTGTTCGGTGGAGTTCTCCTTCGCTAGCGGCTGCCGATCACAGTCGCTACCTTCCTTCCAAGGGGTCGCCGCCCCTTCCTCCTTAGAAGGAGTGTGTGTGAGCGTGTGTGTGTGTGTGTGGGGGGGGAGAGTCTGGTCTCAATTGGCCAAGGCCAGTGTGACAACTGTCAAAAGTTTGACATCAAAGGCAGCGCATATGATTCAGTTACAGAGGACCTGCCTGTCTGGAGAGGACTATCTTAATTACTGGCTGGTCACGCTAGAAAAGGAGGCCTGATCTGGAGAAGCGCGCGCGCGCGCTTGTGTGTGTGTGTGAGAGAGGGGGGGGGCGGCGTGAGGGTGGCTTGAGGAGTAGTGCGCATGAATTGGTGGGGGACCGACACGGAGAGGGGCTGTGCGCTTTCAGACCTTTTCTTTCTGCTGAGGCAGGCGCAGGAGGGCCCTGTGAGCGTCTTAATCATGTTTTCGTGGTGGCAGGTTTTTTCTCCCCACCCCACCCCACCCCCACACCACACCAGTCCTCTGAACTTTATAACTATATGTAAACACGGTGTCACTTGGCCAGTAATCTCTTCTGGGGTTTCTTATTAGAAAAAAATTTCATTCTCCTTGAGTTCTAGATTAAGCAGAATCGTTTTCTCTATTGCTGAATGGACTGAGGTTTCTTGGAATATAATGTGTCAATTGTTGATGGTTTGTGACCCATAAAATGTGAGGGTGACTGTGCTGGCTTTGGTATGTAATTATGCAAAACACTTTCTATAAAGCCTTTGCCATCCGATCTAATGACAATCCCTGAGGTCTATTACTTCTTCTTTTTTAAGTCATATGTATATGTGTACATTTATATATATTTATATATACAGGCTGCAGGGGAAAAAACACACACCAAAGAATGATAGAGGGGAAAATGTAACTTTTGTTTTAGTACACATTTTTAAATGAAAGAAAGAAAACTACAAGGGAAGATAAATATCTGGAAATGAGAATTTCCATCAAGACAATTTTGCAAAAAAAGAAAAAGAAAAAGAAAAAGAAAGAAAAAAGAACTGTTTTTATTATCCTTTGAAGTGTCAGAGACATTTGAAGGAACAGGTGTATTTCCAAAGTTACAGAGGCGATGGCCACACTGCTAATGTATTGACAAACATGGGGTAGCCATCAGATCTTGATGTGATCATGCTTAGTTCAGTCGACAACATGTTATTGCATTATGGTCATTCGTTCCTAGAGTTTTAATTGAGAGTTAACCATGGACTCTCCACAAATGTGACAGCTATAGAGATGATACCCCGCATTTTTTTTTTAAACACACACACACACACACACATACACACACACACTATCTTGGGAGGGGGAGGCAAAAGGAAAGAGAGGCTTGGCTGAGTGAAATATCAAGAAGCGAGTCAGCTAGGTTCCTGGAAGAGGTGGAAGCCTGGATCGTGCGGGTACGGAAAAAAAAGATAAAGTTTATGGCGGGTGGAGATGGTGACAAATTGGAATTTGTTGCGTCAGCGCACAAAATGTAAACATTTTAGCGCGCGAAGGCACGCACACATACACACAAAAGCAAACAGACTGAAACAGGGTAACGGGAAATGAAATCGACCAACCCTTGGAAGTTGCAAGAGTAGGAGCCACTTCTCTGGACGAGAATTTCTCACATGTCAGCAACGGAGAACTCCATAAACAGCACGTGATTTTCGTAGATGTCCGTTTTCACACAGACGCCATCACGTCCAGTGCGTGACACCCACAAGTCAAGACAGCCCGAAGACTCTTCCCCCAAAACAACCCTTTACAAAACCCTGATTAAAAGGCAGAATAAATAATATATCAACGTGGCATAAAGAAAAGAAGAAGGGATAACTAGAAAATGCTCCCCTTCGGGGGCGTGGGAGGGGAGAACACAGGTAATTACGATGTGAAATTAACTTCAATGTCCCCTTTTGTGACGTCCTGAAGATTTCTGATTCATGCCCTTTAGTGAACACACAAGGTTATCAACTGGCGGTGCCCATCCCAAAGAATTCTCTCTCTCTCTCTCTCTCTCTCTCTCTCTCTCTCGCTCTCGCTCTCGCTCTCTCGCTCGCTCAATGAAGTCCTGGCTGACAGAAACAGAAGAAGAAAATCTTTGGCTGGTAGAGGTCAGCTAACTCCGGATAGCTGGGAGAGATCTTGGGGAGGGGGAATTTTGAAGAGAATAGGACAGAAGACTTTTTCTTAGTGTGGATTGCAAACTCAGATAACCAAAGGGCTGGGAAATTTGGATGCAAAGATGTCTATGGCTTCAGTGAGGACTCTCTCTCTCTCTCTCTCTCTCTCTCTCTCTCTCTCTCTCTCTCTCTCACACACACACACACACACACACACACACACACACACACACACACAACTCTATGATCTCTCGGATCACAGAGTTGTTGGGGGAAAAGGAGAATATTGGATCTTTTGTAAGATCCACATTCCAATAAAGACAGACAGACAGACAGACAGACAGACAGACAGACAGACAGACAGACGCAGAGAGGGGGGCTGGAAAGATGACTCTCCACTTTAGTAACCTGAGATGTGAGGGGAAAAATAAAGAGAAGTTTCTAATGCGTTCTAATGAAAGTATCATACCTAAAGTTTGGCAGCTGGCTGAAGAGGTTCCCCTCTCCCCGCCCCGCCCCCCCCCAACAAAACAAAACATTTCCAAACCACGATGAAGGTCTCTACGGTTTCTCTGCTGGTGTTGCTTTAAACAAATGTCCCCACGTTGATTTTCATTCATTCTTTTTTTGATGAAACAAGTTGGTGACTGTTTGTTTATTGTCAAAAGACATCCGGTCAGTTTATTGCTCGTTGAGAAAGGAAGGAAAATAAATAAACCGAAGTGCCAGCGTCCTTTATAGAAGTGTCCTGGAAATATTTCCAATGCCTCCTTAGCCCACTCGTTTTGAAATCTTCCAGAAGGCAAGATGTTTATAGAAATGGGCACAACATAAGACTGTCCATATTCGATGTAGAGATGCTTTTAAAAAGGAAAAGGTGGGCAGGGAGGACACAGAGAGCAGCTTCGCTTATATTTCCACAAAAGCACAGAGAGGCAGAATCTACTCAGAAAGCCGATCCTAACATAAGATATTGGGTGAAATCAGGTGCAATATTAAGTCGATTAGGATCTTAATTATGCTTAATAAATGTGCATCGGTTTGCTGAACGATAGGACACCTTAAGTTGCCTAAATGCACCATCTGAAAGTGATTGCTCGGAGTACTGAAATAGAATAATAATAATTTGATGTGGGCATGTTTAGGAAATGAACAAGGTATTTCGGGCAAAAGCAATTTATATTATTATTATTGCAGTAATTAATTTAGCATCCAAATTCATATCAAGACAGAGCTTTCATTAACTGCGGTCTTCAGGTACAAAATGAACAGCCAAGTTTGGGAGGGGAACCCTCAATGGGGATTGCTCTTTCTTTCTTTCTTTCTTTCTTTCTTTCTTTCTTTCTTTCTTTCTTTCAAATAATTCTGGACTGAACTGGCGGGCGATCAGGTGCGGATTTGCAAGACAGAAAGAAATAAAACAAAGT
Organism: Lerista edwardsae; assembly: GCA_029204185.1. Taxonomy (NCBI): domain Eukaryota; kingdom Metazoa; phylum Chordata; class Lepidosauria; order Squamata; family Scincidae; genus Lerista; species Lerista edwardsae. The sequence goes on along the minus strand of JAJKFI010035405.1, from coordinate 29,646 downwards.
TTTGGAGACTTTCAGAATTCGCTTTTTAAAAACTGGTGCTATGCAATGAGTTGGCGAGACAATACTGTGCAATGACGTTCGCCCCAGAGAGCGTTGTGGATGTGGTGAACCATGGCCAAAGGCCAAGATGGATCAAAAACATACCAAACGTGGGAAGAAATATTGTTTCCACAACCTGTCAAAGAAGCATCCCTATTGGAGCTTATTCCATGAGCAAGTTAGACGAAGGGATAGACCTACACATGCCTTATCTTCTGCATTCACAGACCATATCTATCCATCTCCATCTTTCCATGCTCGCTCCCGTTTCCTCCGCCGTTCCACAAGCGCGACTTCTGAACATTCTCTTTGTTTCAAAGGGGCTTGCCATGGGGCATATATGGGACGGACTGCTCTCCGAGGAAAGCGACATCAAGGCGTTCCAGGGAACGCCACAGAACTAGTTAGGCTGTCTTTAAAGAACCCTGACCCGCAGTCATGCTATCTGGAGGGGGTACACGATCCAATGTAAACCCAGTCACATTCCGTAGGTTTTCGACAGGCGCGCGGTGTTTAGGTGCGTCTGCTGAAATGAGAGCGATCGTCTCCCGGACACGGACGCACAGACAGACAGATTGGATACATAGAAGGATAAATGGCGACTTCAAGATAAAGAGATGCATATATAGCAATCTAGGTGCAATAAAGCACTTTCTTTGTAAGCCCTGTTGCTTAGACAGCTTACACTTCTCCCGTTGAAATAAATGGGGCCGAGACTGTTTCGCGCCCATGGTGGGGTCAGATCTCTCTCTCTCTCTCTCTCTGCTATTTTTATTTGTTTCGTTCTGTGTTCAGCCCTCTCTTCCTCCAAGGGGATGAAGGCGCTCGGCTCTATGGCTTTCGCCCTCACCTTTGATAAATGTTTTAGCACGCTTCAGGTTTTACATTTCAAAACGACCTATTAAAGAACATTTCAAGGCGTCCTGCGTCTCCTCCTCCCGCCGCTCCTCCCTCTCCGCTTCCTTTCCTATCGTGACAAAGATACCTTGGGTAGACTGACATCTTTTGTAATTAGCAAGGAAGAAAACGTGTTGGGTCTCCCCCCCCACCCATCAAAATAACCAGATAATTAGCAAATAACCCACAATTAAGTATAGTTCCCATCTTGCCCAAATGAGGATTGACGTTCTAACGAGCACATGCAATAGAAGCAAAATTCTCTCCAGCATTGGGTGGAGGGGGGGGGGGAGAGGGAACCCTAAATTTTGGGAGGTATTTTAAAATAGTGTTTTAGACTCAATCCAACCTTTAGTCTAAGGTTGCCACCCTAAACCCGGTTTTACTTGAAAACAAATCCTCTTTGAAGTCAGTAGGACTTACTCCCAAGTAAACACGGTTACGGGATTGAGCTGTAAATCCAGAAACAAAAAAATATCAAAGGAGCCTGAATTAAGGATTTCTGTTTGTTGGTCCATTAGAGAAGGGAAAATACCACCAAACCAAGAAGAGACAATCTACGCCTTTGTTAGAGACAACTAGTAAAAAGTCACAAAATACTGCGTCAGTGTGGGAGTCCTCAAAAATTCTTCTTCAGTCTGGATGTGAAGCAAGAAGCAACAAAAGGGAGTGTTGCTCCCCATTTTATTTAGTTATTTATTTTCGGTATGTTCCCAAGGGATGCCGTCGTGGTCAGTTTGGGATTGCACTTAATGGTGAGTCAGGGAAAATAAATAAATAAATAAATAAATAAATAAATAAATAAATATCAATTACACAGTTTCCAAGGTGAGCTCACATCGAGGCATTTGAAGGAGGCTTAAAGATGTCGGCAACTCATAAGAATGACGATAATAATGGTGACGAGTGCACGGAAATGTTGCGAACAAATACTCCTTTATTAAACTTCCATCAGGGTATGTGGGCTAAGTTAGGAAAGTTTCCATGGCTACCTAAATAATCTTCCTGGGGCCCGATTCAGCTGAAGAACAGTTGCGTTTAGCTCCATTTGTTTCAATAAGAGACCGTTACGCAGCGGCTGATCCCTCCTTCTGAAATGAATGGAGATGGGAATGAAAAGTGCTAAGCGTTGGCAGAATTGTGCCCTTCGTTTGTGTGGGGATGCAATTATATGCATTTCGAGATCTACCAAAAATCTAAAGGAAAGAGAAATACACGAGGCTAAAGACTTGTATTTTTAAGGTGTGTTGACTTTTAGCACAATGGTTTAGCAAGAAGCAATTTTATGCGACAGGTGGGGAACAAACCCTACGGGCCCTATCCTATCCAACTTTCCAGAGCCAATGCAGCCACGGGCATGCGCTGCATCCTGTGGGGGGGGGGCGGCGCGGGGGGAGAACCTGTCATGGAGGCCTCCTCAACATTTGTTCCCTTATTTCCGGGCTGCATTGCGATTGCATCAGCGCTGGAAAGTTGGATAGGATTGGGCCCTAAGGGAGAAAATGTGAGTTTGTGAGTCTGCAAAAGGAACAGGATAGGAGAATTTGGGTAGTAAGCAGCAATTTGCGTGTGCCCCGGTCACACAAAGGTATTGAAGTATAGGCTCCCTGCTCCGAGGAGCTTACAATCTCAGCTCCGAAGGAGGGTAGTTAGAGAACCGGGTAAGTAGGAAGGTGGTTCAAATTGCAGAGGGCAAAGCTGAATTTGTCACTCCTTTTCAAAATCCGTTTCCATTGTGGGGCATGATTTACCTCTATTGAAGTAAGTGAGTCTCAATCGGAGTTGAGTCTCTCGTTTGAAATGCTACTCTTTGAGCAAATAGACAACATAGTCAATAGGAAATCTGGCCCTCTTAACTGAAAACCAAGGTCTAGAGACTCTAAGAGTCCAATATGACGACGAATATTGGCATCCTGAAAAATGGGAGAATACATGAATTTAGGGTTTCAATTGATTTTTAAAAAGTGATGCCAATCTTGTTTAGGAATATTTTATCCCTTCCCTTTTCGCCTGTGCTATCTCTCCCGTCTTTCAGCAGATAACCTAAGCGTCTTTCTTTAGTTTTAAAAGAAGCCCCCCTCCCCTACTTTAAAATTTGGGCGATGCTTTTCTATGGAACTGTTGGAAAGGCGTCTTTCAATTTCTGAGACGGAAGCAGATTTTCTCCCTTGTCAAAAATGACGTTTGAATCAACAAAATCTGTTCAGGAGAAAATGAATTGAGGAAAGGAAAAGTGTCCGAATTCAGATAGTTGCCCAATACTAAAGTTTTGTGGCAATTTGTGGTCCTCTTCAATAAGATAGTCGTGGAGGGTCTTGATTTTGAATTTCTGCAGGGAAGAAAGTCTGTATCTTCTCTTCCATATACTGTACATATTAAAAAAGTTAAACATAATTGCTGCTAATACTTTTCATGTGTCTGTAAACTGCTGACCATTGATGGTGACATCCTGATGATTGGCATTGAGTCTTCTGTCAAGATCTGGAACAATTTAACCGAGAAAGTTGAATACTTTTTAATAACAGCAGGGAAATTCCTGTTCTCCATCACGCAGAAATTTGTTGTGTCAAAACCCTCACTCTTACAATTCATGTTCTTTACACGCATAACAGGCCAACACGGAAGACTCAGGCTGCAATCCTGTACACACTTACCTGGGTGTAAAACCCACTAAGATGAATGGAACTAACTTCTCACTAGACAGGCGTAGGCTTATGCTGCCAGTAGTCAATACCCCCCCACACACACAAAATACGCACAACCTGTCACTTCAATGAACTTCAACAAGTATGCAGTATTTGCCACTGTCCACGACAAGTGTTAGGGGAAGAAGTAACTTTGCTTAGAAAAGGATGGCATCCTATACACACTTTCCTAGGAGCACAGTCCTATTGCATACAATGGAACTTATTTCTGAGTAAACAGGCATAGGATTGCAACGAGAATTTTCTTAGAAGGAAGAAAAGCTGGACAGACAAATGGGCATACAGAAACACTCAAGCATTTCTATATTTATTTATTTATTTTTGACATTTTTATACTGCTTCCCCCCCCCCCCAAGGAGCTCAGGGTGGTGTACATTGTTGCTCCCTTCCTGTGAGGTAGGCAAGAATGTTATCATCAGCTTCATTATTTCTTTACTCTTGGGGGACGCTGAGAAGTGGGCCACTTTAGTACATAATCAAAGCACAGGCAAATTCCCCCATTCTAACACAATTCCCCCATACCTAACAGAAAAGGGGTGGAGTAGTGGAATGGTGAAGCTATACTAAGGCTGCCTTCTTCCTGAACATTTTGCCACCCATTTCCAAGAAGTGAAGCCATCTTTAAAGTTTGAGCTGTAGCACAGGCTCTGTTGGCCTCTAATTGGGTGGAAATTGTTCTTGAGCTAAAGATATCTATGGGGTGGGGGTTGTTAATAATTAATTAATTAATTAATTAATTGAAAAGTGCTCCTTAGCAGACATTGTGAATATTTTTTTTAAAATACTCAGTAAAATAGTTGCAGTCTAAATTGTCTGTGACCTGTTAATAACCATTTCAGTGAAGCACTGTGTTAAGTTTGTTGTGCGAAGGAAGTGTGTGGACTCACAGGCAGAAATGAACTGGGGAGACTGCCGTAAAGGGGGTTGTTGTGGGGCTGGGTTTATCTCAGCTGCTGACATTGCAAGGCCTCCCTCCTAAGGCTGGAGGATGAGGATGGATTGAACTTTTTGGAGGAGTGTTTCAAAGCATTTCACCTGCTGTACATTAATTATACCAATAAACCATGATGGGAGAGCCTTGGAAGGTAGGCCAATTGCATTAACCACCCTTTGTGATGGGTGGACCAATGAGAGAGCAATTTGCCTAAGGCTGCTTAGCGAGTTACTGTTTATGGATGAGGGAAGATTGAAATTAGGGCTTTAGCTCACAGTGTCATCTATAGGTTTGCACACTCATGCATTCATACATGCATACAATCTCTCTCTCTCTCTCTCTCTCTCTCTCTCTCTCTCACACACACACACACACACACACCCTCCCACTATTCAGTTTAGTTTAGCCAAGGACTCTAGACTGCTTACAGAACTTACACTCTCTCCCTCCGCTTTCTTGCATCTGTGAGTACGTTTTGGACACCAGCGATTCCTCACAGCCACACTAATGCTTCGAGAAGGGGCAGCGGGAGAGGAGCAGGTAGCGAACCCCCTTTGAGCGCGACTCCCAGGTGCCGGGCTCTGCTGCGCAGGTTCCATGTGATCTTTGTAATTCCCCCATTTTGGCTGTGTATAATTTCTCGCCAGCATCTCAGTATGTTTCTGTTTAGATATCCTAAGCTCCTTGAAATTCATTAACCTGTGGTCAACAACAAAAAAAGCAAGGGGTAAAACCGGTTATAAGCTATATTTCCTTTCTGCGTTTGGTCACAGTTAGCCACCGGATTTTCCAGCTGCGAATATGATGTACACTATTTACCCTAATTGAATTGCTGTTGTAACACCTTTCAAGAGGAAGGCTGATACATTACCACAAAAAGGAAAGGGAAAAATACCAGGGAGCTGCAGCCAAGGATTTCAGTTCTAGAGCCAGCCGCCCAGGAGGCTGGTTGGTGCAGGCGCGGCAGTCTCTGCATCGGCAAGAAGCGCCCGCCTCCGCCTGCGCTCTTGAAGCACTGTTTCCCCCGCCTCCCTGCCCTCAAAAGAGGAAGCAGGATAGACCAGGAAGTGCTGAGGAGAGGAGCTCCACACGTCTCCTTCCCCTTCATGCTTAGTCTGAGGCAGGTCTGCTCAGAAGTAAGTCTCAATGGAATTCAGTCGCATATAAGTGTGTTTCAGCAACAACTGTGTGATGCAGGGCTGGAAGGTGGGACAGAACCACACCACTGGAGTCCTTTGAAAAGTATTGCCACCATTGTGATCCTGCAAACACTTACAACCCAGGGGCTTGAGCAGCTGGAGCATCTGGGTAGTAAGTAAGTAAGTTGCAAGTAAGCTCGAGCCTTTGGGTTGCCACCAAAGAACTCTGCTAGGATGGTTTCACTTCACCTTCCACACACACACACACACACCCAATACCTGCTGGGATGTGTGTGTCAGTGGCGTTTCTATAGGGATGGCAAAGCTCTAAGTTTTGCAAGAAGCCTTACCTTGCAGTGGAAATCACTCCTCTCCTGCACCGTTTTAGCCAATCCTCACAGGGAACAGCAACATCTTGGCGTTGCTTACTGGCTACAGCAGCAAGGGAGAGGAGGGATGTACATGACAGGGTAAGGCTCCTTGCAACACTTAGAGCTTTGCCATCCCTGTAGAAATGCCTCTGGTGTGTGTGTTTCAATTTAAAACTTTCTTTTTTTATGACGGGGCACTGAAAAGACAGCAGGGTCAGTGTAAAGTCTGTGTGCATCAGAAGTTTAGTTTGTAATTGGGGCACAACCAGACCAAAAACCCTATGCCGGATGGCCACCTACCTAACCCTTGAAGGTGGATAAACGGAGCAGAGCCTCAGAGAATGATCTGAAGGAATAGTCTGCTTCATATGTGAGACGGCCTCCAGATAGCCTGCTCCCAGGACGTTTAGAAAGCAATCCTAGCCTGGACCTAGGATGGCACAGTTAGGCCAGCGAAGTTCGGCCGGCACATGGGACATATGTTTGGACCACCACAGATGTACGCCTTCCTCCCTGACTCTGAGAGTGGTGAAAGCATGCTTTATCATGGCCCTGGTGCTGGCCAAACTTTGCTGGGCTGACTCCAGGTTAGGATTGTGCTCTTAGAGCAAGCAGTGTGTGTGTATATATAAATTAATAATAATAATAATAATAATAATAATAATAATAATAATAATACTTGTATTTATATACTGCCTTTCTTAGGTCATTAGATTGCTCCTCTGACTTTAACTCAAGGCGGTTTACATAGGCAGGCTTTATTCATAAACAAAAAGGTTTTTACAAATTACAAGGAAGTTCTATCTTTCAAGAACAACATACAACACACAGATGGTATGGTACTTTCGTGGTTTAGCCTTCTTTCTGGCCACACAATTTGCCTTCCTGCTGGCTGATAAGTGGCTTCTCTGCTCCCACCAAAGAAGCGGCTGGCCCAGCACACTCCCCTCTCACAGGCAGCTGTAGCTCAGCTCTAATCAGTCACAGTTTACAAGGTCTCTCTCTCATGGAGACTTCCGGTGATCCCGAACTGGCGACCTTCGGATCTTATCTTCAGGCAAATGGAGGCTTTAACCCTCTCGACTACAACCTCCTGCCCTGTATAATAAACCACCCATGTAAGAATTTGGAATATAAGATTTCTTTTCTTGGGTCCTCAGATGGATTTTGTTCACTTAAGGGTGATTTCTTAAGGGGGAGCCTTTGATTTCATTTTACAGGTAAAGCAAATTTGGTGCATCTAAAGTACTGCTCTCCTGCAGGTGGAATGAGTGAAGCAGTGATTTAAACGCACACCTTCTCACTGTCCCTGGAACAATTTGGAAAACGCCATTGCAGAAAATGCGAACAGAAAAGGCAAATAAATAGCAGATACAAGGCAATTAGAATGACATTTCATGGGAACATTGGGGTGACATTGGCATGTCTTTTGAAAGTCAAACTCTGCCGTAGCCAAGTGCCAGGAAAGGGGTCTTTCCACCCCAAGCCCTCCAAAAGATCAGTTCAAAGAGAAAGGCTGTCTGTGTGGAAGGTTTATTTAATGTATGCCAGTTCTTACGCTGAATAAATGATGGCGCTCACGACTAATAAGACTTCAAACCTCTGCACGACCATATTTGTGTACTGCCAATCACATAACTTGAACGTTCCTCTAAGGAAGTCCCACCTTAGCTTGGTTCTCATGAGCCAGTAAATTGCTCATGGACTGCACCAGTTTAGATGGGCAAAACTCATGACTGTGCCCTGTTCAGTATTTGGCTAGACTAGAATCTACGCATTGCCTCTTTTTCTTTCAAACTTACGTGGAGCAACTTTTAAAAAAAAAAGGCAATAGTGCAATTCAAATGAATTAACAACCAGTTCTATGACATCATAGCCAGAGCCAAAAAAACCCCAAAGCCAGCCGAGGTAAGCAAGTGGGCGGGGCCCAGCCATTTAACAACCTGTTCTATAGAACCTGGGCAAACCCCCTGAATTTCACTACTGAAAAAAGGTATTCCTAGTAGCCTAAAGTGGGACATCCCATGTTTCCATCTTAGGATCCTCTCATCTCTTTCCTCAGCATGTCTGAATGAGGCCCAGGTGTTCCAACTGTGCAACAAGTCAGGCCCACAAGTACATATGCAGAGAAAATTCTTGATGGCTGCCCCTCAGAACTGGAATTCTATTTTTTTTTAAGAATCTGGGCATCTTCCACAAGTGGCATCATATATAAATTGCATAAATATGCACGGCCATATTTAAATGGTCATGCAGAGGTCATTTGTAGCCAGAGTACAGTGATATAACTAATGTACTGTTAACAATCCTTAGGACTGGATGGGTTGTAAGTCCAATTAAATACACTGAAGAAGGGACAATGCATAGAGGAGTACATATTGAGATAAGTAGGTTGCCTTTATTGGCATAAAAACATACATACTCCCACAAGGGAGTATACAGACAAGCAAGTTCTAATCGTCATCAACAGTTTTACGTAATCTGGCCAGGAACCTCTGCTTCACTACCAAGAGGAATTTTGCAACTTTCCCCATAGTTATGGGGGAACCTTAGTTAAAATGGAAGATCAATTTCTCGGAGTCAGGGACTTCTGGTCTGTTTTTTAAAACCGGGTCCAAATAAAGTGTTTGAGCTGCCTCATGGGTTGCACAGTGGAAGAGAATGTGAAGCAGAGTCTCCAGCCCATTTGGATCACAGTGATCGGGGAATAGAATCTTGTGACATCTTCCCGAATTGACTAGGGAAGGGGTGACATTAAACCTAGCACAAGATACAACTGTTCTGCCAGAAACTCCCTGCTGGGCTTCCCCAAGGGCCCCAATGCCCACACTAGGCTAACTAGTTTCCCCTCCAGAGCGGCCTCAGAGATAGGCAAGAGGGAGGGGGTTCACTCACCCCCTGGGCCTCCTCTCGTCCAGCAGCTTTGCTTGGGATCACTGGCTGGCCAGCCTCCGCCAGACTGCCCTCGTCACTGGCTTGGCTCCAAACTACCTTAAGTGTAACACCAACAAACCCCACCACCAAACAATAGGCAGTCAGCTTGCCCAAGCCACAACTGCCTCCTCCAGTTGGTGGCTCCAGGGGCGAGGCAGACATACACCAATTCCCAATGGTTGTTCCCCACAATAACCTTACCTCATCTAGTCTTTCAGCTAGTCCATCCGACAGTCCTTCAGGCAGGCAGTCCAGCCAGCACTCCATCAGGCCAGCAATCCGTCCATCCAGCCCCTACCAGGTGCTCTCCTCCAGCACCTATCAAAGTCCTCTTTTCCAGCACCTACTAAGGTCCTTTACTGTAGCTCCTGCCTCCAACTTTATACTGAGGCCAGCCAATCAGTGGGCAGGCTTTAATTCATCAGCCACACCCATTTGCACCTGTGCTAACCTCCCTTCATAGCCAGAGAGCTCATCAGCCTGCAGCTGTGTTCCTGCTGCAGGAGTTCTGGGATTAACCTCATAATCCCTGGTTTACCTGGACAAGGGGCCATTGCTGATACCATTCTCTATCTCCTTGGGGTATCTCCTGCCTTTTCCAATACAACAACCTGGCGCTCCTTCAAGTCTGTTAAAAGGTGACAATTGTCCAAAAGATAATGAGATATGGAAATGCCAGAGGGAACAGACTTTAGAAGCTACAGAATGGAGGGTTTGAAAGTCCCAGATGTCAAGGAGCCTTTGGATCAGCAGTCTAAGCACTTCTGATTCAGGAACATAATTAAGGCATCCAGGGAGAAACTCACAGATCTTACTTTCACCCAGACCTAATCCAGCCCATCTTTCGTGGGCTCACCATCAGAAATCAGCTTTCAACGTAGCCTTCTCAGGACAGAAAGGACACATCTCAGTCCTTTTTTTTTTTTAAAGCAAGGCCATAGCTTTATACCAGCAGTACTAAAGGTTTACAATGCAAAGGTCGCCCCACAGCTTCCTTATGGACTGCTGGCCTGGATGGAGCTTGTACAGTAGACCTTGTTTTGAGTCCCTACAAGCCAGGTTCTTCAGGCAACTGATGGGCTCCTCCCGATGTGCCTCCAATGCTGAGAACAACCTGGAACTAGGCTAGTCTTTGGAGGTGGCTAGAGCATGGCGAGCAAGAATTAATTATTGGTTGCACCAGTGCTTTCACGTGCATCCCAACTGTCTTATTTTTCCATCATCACGGGGCCCTCCTAAGTAGATGTGTTGCATTTGGAAGACCTTGAGTTCTTTCCCTAGGATCTCCAGGAAGAACTGGGGAGCAGGGGGAGCATTGGGGGTTGGCAGATTTGGTAGACAGAGTGCCTGAAGAACTTTGGACGGAGGTCTGTAACATCGTACAGGAGGCAGCAACTAAAACCATCCCAAAGAGGAAGAAATGCAAGAAGGCAAAGTGGCTGTCTGACGAGGCTTTACAAATAGCTGAGGAAAGGAGAGAAGCCAAAAGCAAGGGAGAAAGGAAAAGATATACCCAACTGAATGCAGATTTCCAGAGAACAGCAAGGAGAGATAGGAAGGCCTTTCTGAATGAGCAATGCAAAGAAATAGAGGAAAACAACAGAATGGGGAGGACTAGAGATCTTTTCAAGAAAATTGGAGATGTCAAAGGACAATTTCATGCTAAGGTAGGCACAATAAAGGACAAAAATGGCAAGGACCTAACAGAAGCAGATGAGATTAAGAAGAGGTGGCAAGAATACACAGAGGAACTCTATAAGGCCGATCTCAATGTTCCTGATAACCACAGTGGTACAGTCACTGAGCTCGAACCTGACATCCTGGAGAGTGAAGTCAAGTGGGCTTTAGAAAGCCTCACTAACAACAAAGCTAGTGGAGGTGACAGCATTCCAGCGGAATTACTCAAAATCTTAAAAGATGATGCTGTCCAAGTGCTGCTCTCCATATGCCAGCAAATTTGGAAAACCCAACAGTGGCCACAAGACTGGAAAAGATCAGTTTACATTCCAATCCCAAAGAAGGGCAATGCCAAAGATTGCTCAAATTACCGCACCATTGCACTCATTTCACATGCTAGCAAGGTCATGCTCAAAATCCTACAAGCTCGGCTTCAGCAGTATGTGAATCGAGAACTACCAGATGTACAAGCTGGTTTCCGAAGAGGCAGAGGAACTAGAGATCAAATTGCCAACCTTCGCTGGATCATGGAGAAAGCAAGAGAGTTCCAGAAAAACATCTACCTCTGCTTCATTGATTATGCTAAAGCCTTTGACTGTGTGGATCACAACAAACTGTGGCAAATTCTTGAAGAGATGGGAGTTCCAGACCACCTGATCTGCCTTCTGAGAAACCTTTATGCGGGTCAGGAAGCAACACTTAGAACTGGACATGGAACAACCGACTGGTTTAAAATTGGGAAAGGAGTACGACAAGGCTGTATATTGTCACCCTGCTTATTTAACTTATACGCAGAGTACATCATGAGGAAGCCAGGGCTGGATGACTCACAAGCTGGAATCAAGATTGCTGGGAGAAACATCAACAACCTCCGATATGCAGACGATACCACTCTACTGGCAGAAAGTGAGGAAGACCTAAAGAACCTTTTGATGAGGGTGAAAGAGGAAAGTGCCAAAATTGGTTTGAAGCTCAACATTAAAAAGACTAAGATCATGGCAACCACTCCCATCACTTCCTGGCAAATAGAAGGGGAAGAAATGGAAGCAGTGACAGACTTTATTTTCCTGGGCTCCAAGATCACCGCAGATGGTGACTGCAGCCATGAAATTAAAAGACGTTTACTTCTTGGGAAGAAAGCTATGGTGAACCTAGATAGCTTAATCAAAAGCCGAGACATCACCCTGCCAACAAAGGTCCGCATGGTCAAAGCGATGGTTTTCCCAGTAGCCATGTATGGCTGTGAGAGCTGGACCATAAGAAAGGCAGAGCGTCGAAGAATCAATGCTTTTGAATTATGGTGTTGGAGAAGACTCTTGAGAGTCCCCTGGACTGCAAAGAGATCCAATCGGTCAATTCTCCAGGAGGTCAAGCCTGATTGCTCCCTGGAAGGACAAATGCTGAAGCTGAAGCTCCAATACTTTGGCCACCTGATGAGAAGAGAGGACTCTTTAGAAAAGACCCTCATGCTGGGAAAGATTGAAGGCAAAAGGAGAAGGGGGCGACAGAGGATGAGATGGTTAGATAGTGTCACCGAAGCAATGAATATGAAATTGGGCGAACTCAGGAAGCTAGTGGAGGACAGGGAGGCCTGGCGTGCTGTGGTCCATGGGGTCGCGAAGAGTCGGACACGACTTAGCGACTGAACAACAACAACAACAACAATCCCTTCTAATGCCTGAGCCTCCCTTTCTGCTTCATGTGGTGGAGGGAGTAGAGCAGCCTTCTTGGGTCATACCAGGCAGAGGAGGTCCATGGGGGGGCAGTTTGCCGTAGTTCCCCTGAAACTTGGAGCTAGCCTTCTGAAGATCTTCGGAGAGCTGCTGCCTTTAATTTCAGACAATACTGCCCCTGATGGAACAGGAGTTTGACTGAGTAGACGAAGGCAGAGAGTCATACACAAGCGGATGAATTAGAAAAACAGAATAATCTGTGGTAGCTCATTCTGCTCTAGCAAATAGCACACGACAAGGAAGGAATTTTCATTCCTCAGCAAACATAAGATTTCATTAACAGAAACATGTCTTTGGCTAAGGACGTATTTGCAAGATCACTGAACGCTCCGAAAGGGAGAGGGGTTGGGAGACTGATTGACAGACAGGATCCTCTCTGTCCCTTTCTTTTAAGTTAGTAATATTCTTCTAGTCAATTATGGTTTTCTTAAAAGAAAATCAAACAATATTAGAAAAAGAACTGGCTGCCCCCCCGCCCAAGTGAGGCTTAAGCCAAGATTTACTTGAGAAGCAACAGGGGGAAATTCTGCAGATCCATAAACGTCACACGCACTGTATTGTTATGGGGTGCTTTCATGGCATCTCAAAGGCAGTGGTCTTCGTGGCCTCTGCAAGCTGGCCCACAAGCAAGAAGTGGGACATCAATACTGTTTCAACAAATTCACTCCAACATGTTATTCTGAGGTAGGGGCAGTGATGTCATGCAGGGAGTACGCGGCGGTACGCGAGTACCGGTTTCTAGGATTACAGCTGGCCCCGCCCATTTGCCCACCCACTCGTCGACTCCACCCTCTGCAACGTTTGAATTTCCTGCACATTTGAGTTGCCTGCACGTTCTCAGAGCCAGGCAGGCAGGCAGGCAGCGAGCGGAGCCTTTCCTTTCCTTGCCACTGAAAAATGAGTTGCTCTGGGGTTTTAACATGATGCCAGGCCTCCTTCACATGTTCTGGGGGTGCTGTGGAATACTGTTGCAACTGTTGGGTCAGTTTAAAATCGTCTGAGGCCTCAAACAGGGCTTTTTTCATGTCACTTCCTGCCACGACCTCACTTCTGGCTTATGACGTCACTTCCGGTGGGCGGGTCCCGACACGTGCCAATCAAAAGTGAGTACCTGTTCTTAAATCATTTAGATGACACCACCGGGTAGGGGTGAAACAAAGATTCATTGGCAGGGTCCTCTGTTTCTTCTTTCCAGATGTCCAACTTGGTTTTAGATCAGTAGTTCCCAGTCTTTAGGAGACTGCAGACCGCTGAGGCAAAAAATTGGAATTGCAGTGGACCACATTCAGATTCACCTGGGTCCAGACATGACCATCTAGGAAGTTACCTTGTGGCTGGACAAACCTGGAAGAGCCAGGGAGGAAATGGACCAATGGGCCTTGCACGCTGGCGGCTGCTGGCCAGCTCTTCCATGGCATGCCAAACAATGCCTCTGGGCCACCTGTGGTCATTCTGGAGCTTGCATGAAGGCTGGACAACCCTAAAAGTTATTGGTGCCCTGGCCCTTGGGGTGATGGCTGCACCAGTTGTCACACCTGCCCAGGACAGCTCTGATCAGAAGCACTTATTAAGGGCACAATCCTAACCTGGAGTTAGGCCAGCACAGTTAGGCCAGCACAAGGGACACTGTAAAGCATGTTTGGACCAATCTCTGAGTCGGGAGATGGCGCACGTCTGCGTGGTGGCCTCTCTGACTCCAAGAGTGGTCCAAACATACTTTACAATGTCCCTTGTGCCGGCTAAACTTTGCTGGCTTAATTAATGCTGGCCTAACTCCAGGCTAGGATTGCACCCTAAAATTACTTGGGATGCTGAAGAGCAAAGTTTGGGGAAGAACGGCCTCCCTCCTCCGAGAAGTCCCACTGATACTGCTCAGAGTTCATCGAAACCTGTAACAGCCCCTGATTTTAAAATTATCTCCTGTGTCACTGTTGCTTTCTACATTCAAAGAATCTCTTGAACGGACACCCTTGATCTTGCCAATTTTATTCCCCACAAGCAGTTCCAATTCAGCTCAGTTTAATAACACTTCACTTGGATATGGGCACATTTCCTCTTCAAAGCAGCTCTGTATAAACACTGATTAATGCTCACAACACACCGTTTGTGGGAAGTGGAACCTGTTGGCTGAGTGATAAGGGTACTTCACGACACCACCAAGGGATGGAGAGATAGTGGGCTGGCATGTTCTTGAGCTTATTGCTGCTTATTGTAGTTCTACATGCTCGAAGCTAGTTGACTGACAGCAAATAGCATTGCACATGGGCTGGATCAGAAGCAGGCATCATGCTGTCCCACAGACAGGTAGGCAGGCAGGCAAATGGATTCCATTTATTTGATTGTGATTCCATTGATGTTTCCATATTTATCTATAATCTCAAAGGAGAGATGGTGAGAAAGCAAGTGCTGATCTGAATTGCACTTCCAATTTTCTCCACCAGTGGTGGATATGCTTTCTTCAGGAAGCTAAAGTGGTGGAGATCAGGAATGTCTGCACTTTTGTAGTCAAACCTGAGCAACTCCAAGAAACAGCAACAGAATTCCATTAAGAATTGCAACTTGTGACTATGTGGGGATAATGGCTATGCCTGTGCCTGGTCCCACCCTGTTCAGAAGTGGTGGTCACATGGCTACGATCCAAACAATGGAAGGATGGAGAACGTCAAGAATGTGCACCTCCTCCGTGCTCCTGAAGCCAACCCCTCTTGCAAATGCTACAACCTGAATGGAGTGAGGAACTCTGGTGATTTGTTTCTGCTGCCACCATCCCTGGATATAGAGACCAGGTTGGGGGGGGGGGCTTCTGGGAAACTCACCCCTCCCAGGATAGTCTTGAACTCCAATTTTAAAAAACAAACACACACAGTTGCAGGGTGAAGATGGGATAATTCACTGAATTCAAATGTGTACCAGGAAGAAAGAGGGTCAAAATGTAACTAGCTTATGTCCAGTCTGAGGTCAGCTGGTCGCTCATCGTGAGGGCCGGTAGGAATTTTTTTCTGTCATCCAAATTGGCCATGGATGGCAGTTTTTTTTTGGTTTTTTTTTGCCTACCCCAGACTGGGGAGGGAGGGGCATGGTTCAGAAGGTTTCATGATTTACACTTATGTTTATTAACACACGTGTTTATTATTAGTTAAACCCTTACCTCAGTCTGCGCGACGGAGTGAGCTCCCGTTGCTTGTCCCAGCTCCTGCCAACCTAGCAGTTTAAAAAGCATCTAAATGCAAGTAGATAAATAGGGACCACTTCGGTGGGAAGGTAACGGCGTTCCGTGCACTACGGCGTAGAGTCATGCCAGCCACATGACCACGGAAGCTTGTCCTCGGACCAAATGCCATCTCTACAGGCTTTGAAATGGAGATGAGCATCGCCCCCTACAGTCGGTCATGACTAGACCATTCGGTTGTGGGGAAACCTTTACCTTTAACCTCAGTCTGGTTTCTTCCTTGGAGGTGGTTCAAGGGTAATTGGCTACCTTAGAATGCCAGATGAAGGGGAATGGCAGCGAGATACAAGTATCTGGTTGCCTTGCCTGCTCCCTGAGGCATCTGGTGGGCCACCGTGAGATGCAGGAACCTGGACTAGATGATCCCTTGGCCTGATCCCGCAAGGATTTTCTTCTGTTCTTCTGTTCTTAAGTCCGAATCAGCGGTCTTCAAACTGGAGACTGCTGCAGTGGAGAAAAGCATCCCTGGTGTGAATGGCACTATCCATTCTGCCGAGAGTGCTTTCAGAGACCCTGACTAGAGCCCCAGGGGTCTTTGTGGTTAGCTGAATCCAGGGTTTTCTGCCCCAGCATACCTCCATGCCATGGAGTTCCATGCCAAAGCAGCTGGGGGTGAAGACCCCTGGATGCTGCAGTCGGGGTCTCCAGAAGCATCCCTGGAGGAATGTGAGAGTTGTTTATGCCAGGGCAGGATTGGGTGGACGCTGAGTCTGCCATGCCAGCTGGAGTTTGGCGACTCCTAGTCCAAATGAAAAGGAAATTAAACAATATGGAGAAAGAATGGTAGTAAAAATACAAGCAGGCTGATGGAAAAGCACCAAGAAAATTGTTCATCAAATGGATACAGTAACCATTGACACCTAGACTATGGGGCTTGCCTGCCCCCTGCCCCCCCCCGCATTAAGCCCAGGGAGGTTTGCATGCTGGCTAGAGTCAGCAAGGTAGTATTTTGTTGTTAAATTATCACGGAAATTTCTGTTGATTTTGCAAGAACCAACCTACGTGGCTGGAATATTAGACATAATTGTAGTGTCCGCGTTTTTGTATGAATGCAATAAAATATTTATTTATATTTAAATTTTTGTATCACTTTTTGCAGGATTTAAGCCATTTACAGATTTAAAAGGAATTAACCAGCACTCAAGAAACCGGTGAAGCTATATCTTAGTGACAGAATCTGCCGTGCAAAATGCCTTTTCCTCCAAACACTAATAATCAAAGGGTGTTGCTTTCAGTTTACAAATGTTGGTGGTTTCATCTCAGAGTAAAAGCTAATACACAAAGTGAAGGAGTCAAGGAGCAGTTGAATGACTGGGCCAACTGGATCTTGACCGGACGACTTTTTGATGTAACATCTATGCACACACTACACCCTGCCACAGGTAAACATGCATGTCCAGATGCACAGCGTTTTTCCAGCTGCCCCAAAGAACTCTTGCTAACGTTGTTTTCTGATCTTTGTACTCAGCCACACATGGAAACATTTTTAGATCATCAGCGTATAGATATGCATGATGGAGACATTCCAGATGTGGTCACAGGGCCTGGGCCTGAAGGCACATGATGTAACAAACCAGCCGAAGATAAACAGGTCTGGATCTGGTCATTTCTGGGAGGGAAGGTCACCTGGGAACCCCCTATACGCCACTTTGAGATCCATGATAGAAGGGGGGGGGTTGTTCATGACAAAGCTATAAATATAGGAGATTGCATGGAAGTAGGCACACCACAACAGATGTGCCTCTCCACTCAGCTATACAAACACTAGAATTCTGGCCTTAGGAAGCAGCCTCACAAGGTTTGGGGGCATAAGTAGGGTAACCAGTTACAAACTGGAACAGAGTGCCTATACCTTTAACCATTGTCTAAAAGAGGTAATTTTGGCAGGTGTAGCTTTTGAAACCCTTTTGAAACCCTTCCATGATGAGCTGCACCTGCCCAAATTCCCTCTACTATACAATGGTTAAAGGTAAAGGCACTCTGTCCCAGTTTGTATCTGGTAACCCTAGGCATAAGGACAAAAGCAGAGCCCCATTGGATCAGGCCATCTAGTCCAGCTTCCTGTCTCTCACAGTGGCCCACCAGGTGCCTCAGGGAGCACACAAGACGAAAGGCTGCCTGCAACCTGTTGCCACTCCCTTGCACCCGGCACTCTGAGGTAAATCCTGAGGTACACACGCTGGTGGCCAGCCGAGATTCTCCACAGCATTTCTCTTCGGCAGCCACCACAACCAGATGCTCCTCTTCAGACATGGACTCATAGGAACATAGTCACATGGGTCACAAGCAGAGGTGCAGGGCAGGTGTAGGGTAGAAGGGCAGGGTAACTCCAGGGCAGGGCTGCTAGAAGGGCAGCTATCCCCATTTTTCCAGCCCAACACCCCCCCTCTCTTCAGTGCTATGCTAGCAAAATAGCTGGGAGACATTCAGAGAGACCTACTGATGGCCAGGAGGCCTATGGAGAAGTAAGAACAAAACATGTTTCCTCCTCTCTTTCAGACCACCTGATTGCCCCCCCCCCAATGATGTGCTCCATTAGTGCATCTGCATGACGGTGAGGGATAGGGATGGTCTCTTAGACCAGCATCCTTATCATCAGATGCCTCTGAAAAGTCCACCAGCAGACAATGGTTCTCTCCTGCTGTCGTCACCCAGCTTTGGCATCCAGTCAGTAGATTCTCCCTCACTGGAGACCTTCAAGCAGAGGCTTGACAGGCTGATGCTCTAGGAGGATTTCCTGCTACGGGCAGGGGGTTGGACTAGATGACCTTGTAGGTCCCTTCCAACTCTATGATTCTATGCTCAGTAGCATATGCCTTCCAAATGTGATGATTCCATAAAGCCATTATTTATTACTAATCCAATAATCCCCGTTTAGGTTTTATCCCCTCACACACACATACACACAAAAAGTACAATTGCATCTTGTGTTTAATATTGGATTGCAGCAATGGTAAGATTCATCTTATCAGTTTTCAACAAAACAAAACACATTATGACTGCACTAGACTCATTTGATCACGGCCTCACCAGACCTTTTTATGAGCCCAGGAGGGCTGCCAAGTAGCCAGCGAAGGGACCAGCCACCCTTCCACCCTTCCCCAACGGGACGCATATTTGTTCCGGAGAGCTCTTCTTTTCAGGCTTTTGTTCTGGCCATCGAGGGTGGAGTGAACGTTCATTCCCTCCTCTCGGACAGGTCCCAAGAGGTCTGGGCTTCTCTCAGCACACCCAGTGATTGGGGATCTCGCCGTCCAATGCGGTCTGAGCCGGGCCATGAGCGGCCTAACAATATAGGTCTGTTGGACATGTCGTCCAAGCTGTCACGTTCAATTTGCCCATGACCTCGTGGCCAAAAAACGGGAGAGAAGTGGTAGAATACGGGACTGAAAGCTTACATTATTGCTTTGACAGCTTCAGTCATCTAGAAGTAATGCAAAATGCAATTTATATTTATACTCTCTGACCTTCGGCTCAGACAGGGAAACTATCTAATGACGGGCCACGGCAGCGAGGAACGAAACAGATCTATGTGCAGCTGGAATTTGTCTTCTGCTTCTGTTCCCCCCCCCTCACATGAACCCACCCCTTGCTTTTCAACAATTCAATATCAGTCAAAAGACAAATGAAACATGAAGGGAGCCTTGGTTGGGTAGTGACACAATTGTTTTATCGCGAGTCGGTTCTGGGCTCGGAGCCTGGCAGAGGTCCCTCTGTCTGCGTTTTTTCCTCAACCCCCCCCCCACACACACACAATGACTCAGGACAGCTAATCTCCCCCTTGCCACTACTCCACCATGTGCTCTCTTTAGGAACTTGGAAAATGCTGCCTCACAGGATCAAACTAAGAACCCACTTATCCCAGGACTTCCATCTGGGGCCAATCTCAGAGCTGGCGTGTCTAGACCAAAAGGCATCTGGGAGTGGGGGGTGGGGGAGAATATTTGGTGCCTCCTCCAGCTTTTGACTCCCTTGGTTTTGAATGGACTTCATAGTCCCTTTCACAAATTTGATGCACAATCTGCTTGGATGATTTCCCTTTTCCTAGCTGATAAATGTGCACATGCAATAAATCTGCAAGGCTGTAGTTATTCACGTTAAACGTGAGGAAGTAAAAATAAATGTGTTCCTTTAACCTTATAGTTAAAAAAAACACCAAACAGCTGGAATTAGCAGGGCTCCCCTGCCTTGAGGGCAGCCCAGCAACCCACACAGTCACCTGAGTTGCCTTCCCTGGCCAACAAGATGCCAGTGGAAACACGTAACAGTCACACTGCATTGCTTGCTCCAAGCATCCCGCAACCAGGGATACAGTGCTTCTAACAATGGAGGCTCCACTTTGGGCTGCTGTGGCTAATAGCCATTTATTAGAGGACAGCACAAATTTTACAATATTTATTCGTCGTTGCATGGAGAAGAACTTCTTGAACCTGTCGACTATCGGATCCAGCGTGCCTCCAGTGCACTTGCTTGGCCGGTGCAGCAGGTGCTAACGTGCCGTTTGCTGCACCTCTCGGTTGCGCTGGTGAGGAGGCTTGCGTCACCCTGCCAACACTGCATTCTGAGCCCCCAGCTGCTGGAGCATAAGAACATAGGAAGAGCCCTGCTGGATCAGGCCAAAGGCCCATCTAGTCCAGCTTCCTGTATCTCACAGCGGCCCACCAAGTGCCCCAGGGAGGCAAGAGACAACAAGATGCTTGCATCCTGTTGCCACTCCCTTTTGGTACTCCCTACTGGGTACCAGTAGCCCACCACCTTTGTAAGGAGGTTGCACAATCCATCATGGCCTATAGCCCACGATGGACCTTCCCTCCAGAAATCCGTCCAATCCCCTCTTAAAGGCATCAAGACCAGATGCCATCACCACCTCCTGTGGCAAAGAGTTCCACAGACTAAACACCCGCTGGGTAAAAAAATACTTCCTTTTATCTGTTTTAACTCTCCCCACCCTCAGTTTTAGCAGGGCATCTCTGGGCATGGGCAGGGCAGAATGGGGTGCAGCTCAGGCCTGGGCCAGGGGCAGGATCAGCTGAGGCAGGGCCGGCCTTAAGCCCAAGTGAACAACGTCGTCACATTGGGGGCCCCACTTGGGGGACCCCGGCACCAGCTCAGCGAACATATTGCCAGCTGCTGCAGCTGGGATCTCAATGAACCGTTTGCCAGTGGGACAAGCAGAGCAGCTTCATCTGGGACCCTCCCGTCTGTCCCTGCCTCTGAACTGGACCTCCTGAAAGCAGTTGGCAGTGACATCATCATGCCACCAACTATTTCCAGGTGCTGCGGGTGGCACCACCAGCGCTTTTCTTGGTGAGTAGGGGGGGTACGGGGAGGGTGCCCCCCCACAGGAATGGCCCACATGAGTGATGTCATGCAGGGGGTACGCGGGGGTACGCAAGTACCGGTTTCTAGGATTACAGCTGGCCCCGCCCATTCGCCTGCCCACTCGTCGACTCTGCCCTCTGCAACGTTTGAATTTCCTGCATGTTTGAGTTGCCTGCATGTTCTCAGAGCCAGGCAGGCAGGCAGGCAGCGAGCGGAGCCTTTCCTTTCCTTGCCACTGAAAAATGAGTTGCTCTGGGGTTTTAACATGATGCCAGGCCTCCTTCACATGTTCTGGGGGTGCTGTGGAATACTGTTGCAACTGTTGGGTCAGTTTAAAATCATCTGAGGCCTCAAGAAGGGCTTTTTTCATGTCACTTCCTGCCACGACCTCACTTCTGGCTTATGATGTCACTTCTGGTGGGCGGGTCCCGACACGTGCCAATCAAAAGTGAGTACCTGTTCTTAAATCATTTAGATGACACCACTGGCCCACATGGGGTCCTGCCACTCCTAGAGCTGGCCCTGAGTGGAGCTGGCCCTTCTGCTGTGTCATAACTTTCCATGGGGCCATTTTGACTTCCACCAGCTCAATAGCCGGCAGAAATCTGAGTAGCCATAGGGCAGGCTGGGCATTCCTCCAATAAAGGGAAAAGTATTTCCTTGCCCTGAGGAAGTCTCCAGCCAGCTTGTGACCTGTGCGAGAGACAGCACAGGCCACATGGTTGCACCTGTGCAGGTAAGGACTGGGCTGCCCAGGGATGATTCCAGGGCTTAGCAAGAGAGTGAAATGAACCCACCCCGCTCACTTCCTCCACACCATTCAAAATCGTGCTCTCTTCACGAACTTGGGAAATGCTGCCTCACAGGATCAAGCTGAGAGTCCAGAACTTCCAGCTGTGGCCCATCACATCTTCCCTCCACAGGCCACCCTGCCAAAGATTAGACTCACAGGGGGGGGGGGATAGTCCCACTCCCGAATCTGCTTAGTCACCACTTCTACACCTTCGTCAGAATGAGACACAGTGTGGCATTACCATTGCAGGGTGGGTTGTTTTGTCCCACCCAGAGCCAGTGACACTGGGCAGGTTGCCAAGGGGCAGCTATTTTTCTGGCTTGTCCTGTGCGTGTGAAAAGGATCCTGTGGAAAGGCAGGTTGACACTTTCGTCCTACACTCGCGCGGGTGCATGAAACTACCTTCCACAGAACCAAACCGTGGGCCCATTTAGCTAAGCATTTTCCACACTGAAAAACAGCGACTCTCCAAAGTTTCAGGCAGAAGACCTTTCTCAGCCCTTAGTGGAGGTGCACATCCTTCTGCACTGAAAGGCACATGCCCTACCCTCCTGGTAAGGCCAAATCTTACTGAGATGGTAAGATTTAAGACGGATTTCTGGACGGATTTCTGGAGGAAAGGTCCATCGTGGGCTATAAGCAATGATGGACTGTGCAACCTCCTTACAAAGGTGTTGGGCTACTGGTGCCGGGTGCAAGGGAGTGGCAACAGGATCCAAGCATCTTGTTGTCTCGTGCCTCCCTGGGGCGCCTGGTGGGCCGCTGTGAGATACAGGAAGCTGGACTAGATGGGCCTTTGGCCTGATCCAGCAGGGCTCTTCTTATGTTCTTATGGTCAACCTGTTTCTGGACTGTACCACTTCAGGTTGCTAGTGGGGCTTATACAGCTAACTAAATGTGCCTCTATTTTTTTTAAAAAAATCCATGCAACTAGAAAACTAGTGTATTAGGGAGAAGACTAGATGAGAACCCCCTTCACAGTTCCATCTTATCCCCTGCCACTCCATCGTATCGCAGCCACATCAACAAAGCACCCACTGCATGTAGGGTGAGGCTGGCGATGAGAGACCCAGCAAGGAGTAAGTGAACAACTTTTTTACTGACCTCCTGGTGGGCTGCCTGATGGTCTGTGGGTCTCCGCATATCCAGGCCAGCTATTTATCTGGTATAAGGCCTAGGACAGGAAAAGAGTGGGTGGGGTGGAAAATCACAGATAGGACCCAACATGTGCTTTTGCCACCAAGATGTACTCCCTGATCCCAAACTGCCCTCTCTGCCACATTACTTGGGCTGGCAGCCGGGCGATTCTAGCATGTGCATAATGCCACTGGCTATTCCACCAGAGGCTCCATTGCATACTGCAGCAGGGCAGCATTTAAGCTGCTGGTATAAGACGGTATATATGGGACGTGGTGGCGCAGCGAGTTAATCCGCTGTTGCTGGGCTTTCGACCGCAAGGTTGGGAGTTCGAGACTGCGTGACGGAGTGAGCTCCCGTTGCTTGTCCCAGCTCCTGCCAACCTAGCAGTTCGAAAGCACCTAAAAAAATTGCAAGTAGATAAATAGGGACCACTTTGGTGGGAAAGTAACGGCGTTCCGTGCGCTACGGTGTAGAGTCATGCTGGCCACATGATCGGACAAAAACGCCGGCTCTACAGGCTTTGAAACGGAGATGAGCACCGCCCCCTACAGTCGGTCACGACTAGACCATTCGGTCGTGGGGAAACCTTTACCTTATAAGTACAAGAGTGGACAGTGTTCTAGTTCCAGCTCACATACTAGTTCATGTGCTAGAGATCATGTGTGAGTTCTCCATGTACAAGAGTTTGTTACTGCTGTTGGAATCTGGAAGCAGCACCACCCGAAAGACTCTGAAAGGCCATCACCTGAGAACACCTATCTGTCCTCTCTGTGGTTCTTGCAGGAGATGCTGTTCCTTAGCTCTGTTTCCTCCCTCCCTCCTTCACACACATCTTTCTTTTCTCTCTAGCCTCCAAGGGAGAAGGATGTGTGCCCTGCTGAATTCCTTGCTTGCAGGCCCAGCCTCATCCTCCTCACACATGTAGGAGACATCTGCAGGGTTTCCTGTTCCCAAAGCAGTGGTTCTCAAACTGTAGGTCAGAACCCACCAGTGGGCCACGAGCTAATTTCAGGTGGGCATACAATTATTTCTAACTGGAAAAAATAGACTATTTTAATTTCTGGAAAATATCTTAAGCACCAAAATGCGGTGTTTTGTGATATTCAGATTGTGATATTCAGACAAATGCGGGTATTTATGATAAAAATTCAGATATTTTAACCGCCAAAAAGCAGTTTTCAACAAAAAAACACCCCACCCCTAATTATGGGCAACCATAATGTTTATTGTGCCTGAAACCACATGCCCATTATGAGCAAGGATAACGTATAAAAATAAAATATGGAGAAGAATAAGAATCTGTAATTCTCCCAATGGTTGCATCAGAAAAATAAAAGTGGGGGGGGGGGGGTAAGTAAGTCCTGGGACTGCCAAATAAAATTGCTAGGCAGTGATTAAAAAAAGAAAAAGAAACCCAACATACTTTGTACCCTCAGGCTGATAGTCAAAAGGTAAATACATGACAGTTGAGAAGGAAACAGAAATAGAGGAAAGAGAAGGATAACCGGCTGGGAGAGGGGCAGCGAAGAGCTGTCAAAACAGGCCAATGGAAACAGGCCCTTTCTCCTTCCCTCTGATACAGAATGGATGACTGTTGACTAATAATTATAATAATAATAATAATAATAATAATAATAATAATAATAATAATAATAATAATATTGACGGATTCTCCCGCGTCCCAGCAGCCTGCACTATGTGCCTTTTAATTTTGAAATGTCTTCTTTTTACGATGCCTTGAAGTGAATCAGTTAATAGTCATTTCTTCCACGGCTATTAATCCGCCGCTCTGCCCCGTGGCTGCCCTTATAATCCCCTAGCATGTGCTGGTGACATCACCCGGCCATCAGCTCCCAGTTCCTGTCCCCCTGTAACTGTCATTAAGTGCTGCGAGCAAATGAAAAATGACTGGGAGACTCAGCGTCTCCCACCACTGACCTTGTGTATTATTAGAATGACCTCCCCTTGGTTTGGCCATAGGAGGGGGGGGGGAGCAAGGGAGTCTTCCTTGACATCATCGCATAGGCCGGGGCAGAATCGAAGCTGTTTTGTGGGAGGCGGGGATGGCGGTGGTGGCGGCAGACGCAGACAGACAGAGAGAGGGAGGCAAAAGAGTCAGGAATGCAGAGTAAATGTTATGCAAAGCTGCAGGGGCCCTAATAAATACTTAATCAGAAAGGGAATCTGCTGGGAGCTGGCCTTTCAGAAGACAGAAAATAATATTGGGTGGAGCACACAGGAGGCCTGTAATTCCATAGAATTTCTTTGCAGCCAGATCTTCTCCTGCTTGGCTATGGAGCTTAGGGCTGGGGGGTGGATGGGATGAAGGGATGCTGAGTCATCGTGGAAGGGATTGTTCTCCTCCTCCTCCTCCTCCTCCT
Organism: Lerista edwardsae; assembly: GCA_029204185.1. Taxonomy (NCBI): domain Eukaryota; kingdom Metazoa; phylum Chordata; class Lepidosauria; order Squamata; family Scincidae; genus Lerista; species Lerista edwardsae. The sequence continues at coordinate 4,352 of JAJKFI010035405.1, read as the reverse complement.
CCTTCTCATCATCATCATCATCATCAACAACAACAAACAACACTTCACCCAACATTTTTTGCTTCTCTTGCTAATCTGTTTGTCAAAGACTTGTCCCCTAATTTTTATTCCCAGTATTACTGTGGAGTACAAACTATGCCCTGCTTTAAGGTCAGCGTGCGTAATTTGGTTGCCCCCGAGAAGTCATGTTAAGCCCCACCAGCCTGAAGCTGCTGCTATTTAGCGAGCGCATGTGTGATAGCCCAGGCACACATTCAGAAATTTTCTCCATGCCACCACCAAGGTCTGCCATGTTTTTTGATGTCAGCTGTTCTCCTGATATTCTTTTAAATACTCAGATGTCTGCTGAATGTTCACCAAAATGCAATATCTATGTTAGACAGCAGGTGACATTTGATTTGATTATTTGCCATTTGACAGTTGGTAGATGCTTGGCAGGGTTTTGTAGCTGACATGCAATGATATTTAGTATTTAGAAACCTATATGAGTCTGTATTTGGTCAACAGCAAAGTCAAGAGAACCCAGCAGTGTCAGCAAGCTGAAATAACCCAATTTTAAAATTTTAAGACCAGAGTCACAGGAAAAATTACTGATTCAAATTTAAGATCTTTGCCTTCAAATTCTAAGTGCTCAATCTGGAAATGGCAAAGTTCAAATATTTGCTTCATCCATAGTTGGAAGGGTGGTTAATACATTGCATGGGATGACCCAGGGAAGTTTGGACCCAGGACATTAGACCCTAAAAATATGCCCTGTTTATAAGCCCAGAGAAAGGGCTTATGGGACGTGGTGGAGCAGCGAGTTAATCCGCTGTTGCTGGGCTTTTGACCACAAGGTTGGGAGTTCAAGACTGCGCAACGGAGTGAGCTCCCGTCGCTTGTCCCACCTCCTGCCAACCTAGCAGTCCGAAAGCACCTAAATGCAAGTAGATAAATAGGGACCACTTTGGTGGGAAGGGAACGGTGTTCTGTGCGCTATGGCGTAGAGTTATGCCGGCCACATGGCCACGGAAACTTTGACCTCAGACAAAAACGCCAGCTCTACAGGCTTTGAAACGGAGATGAGCACCGCCCCCTACAGTCGACTAGACCATTCGGTTGTGAGGAAACCTTTACCTTTACCAAGGGCTCCTGTCACCTGGATCTCTACCTGTAGAGGCACAGCAGCCTCCGCAGGGCTAAGCACACCTGGCTTGTCTCCTCAAGGCTGTCCTTTCCCTCCCACAGGCCTCACAGTGGAGTCACAGATGGAGTTTCAGCAGCCTGCTCCACCTCCACCCAGAACCTTGTCTAGCCTCACAGGATTCTAGAGCCCCCTTCCAGCTAATCTTCAGTCCTCTCCTTATATCCATCTAGCCTCGGCTCCTCCCCCTTCTTGGTTCCACCTACCCAGCCTGGTAGGGCTGAGTCCTACCAGGGATTGCATGGGGAGAATTGCATCAGGTCACAGCTTTAGGGCGACAACATGCTGAGCTTGACACTGGTGGCCAAAGGACAAATAATACCACCGTGCGTGCGTGTGTGTCTACCTACCCATAGCATACAATTTAATGCAGAATGCAATGAAACAAACTGTGTTGGCATGCCTGTATTCTATTAAAAGGTATGGTCAATTAACCAGAAAGCCTTTTTATTTATTTACTTAAATCTGATTTTGTCATGGAGGGAGGGCTGCAAAATCCGCTTTGACTTTTGAATCAAAAGAAGAATTTGAAACCTTCTTTGAATCTGCCCTGTCCCACTCTCTCCCCACGCCCCTGTGTCACCCGGCTCAAACACACTTGTGCCGGCTGGTGCAGGGTCCAGATCCGCCACCGCTGAGCCGGTGCAGGCCTTTGCTCCAGCCCAGCTGGCTCCCGAGCAGCTGCGCATGTGCCTTGTGGAATGTTTGCAACACTCCTCACTGGCAGGGGGGGTGGCGGTGGGGTGTGTGTGGCTGTGCCACCTCACCCCAATCTAAATTGCGCTGTTAATTGCCAACACTTCATGAGTTCTTTTGCCTCCAGTTGTTTCCCCTCTACAAAGATGTGCAACCATTAAATAAAAAAAAAACCCTGAAGAGAGGCAAGAAGGGCATTCTCATGGCACCGTCTTCCCATCCCTCAGCTGAAAAAGAAACACACATCTGATACTTTCTGGACATTAACTCATGACCAAGAAGGAGGAGGCATTTTATTACAGTTATGACAAGCTGCAGAGAGACATGGAGAGAACTCAATAAGGAGCGGCAGCAAGTGGAGTCAGAAATGCTCTTGATGGTTCTGAAGGCAGAGTGAAAGATGACTTCAAATGATAGGTGTTAGCAGAAGCCTTGATATAATCAACGGGGGGATTTCAAACTTGGTATCTTCAGTGCAGCGTGCCGGGAATGGGAGAGAGAATGCGACTCACCAGTTGGACGGTGGATGTCTCCCCCCCCCCACCCACAGCATCAGATCACAGGCCCTCAGCATGCTTCAGTATAAATGCCCTCTCCCCTTCACAAAGGAATAAGCTGCTTGATTACATAAGAGCCCTACCACTGCCCCTGACTTTCCTCAAGAGATGGTCTTAGGAAACATCTGGGGTGACAGGGGATTCTCCCTATTGCAGTCTGGCCCCAATTGCTTTCAAGCAATAAAGAAAAGCTGTCTGTCTGTCTGTGGGCAGACAGGGTGGGCAGGTGGGCATGCATGTGTATACACAGCAGCAATCACCATAAGCACTAAGGTGGTCTCCCCCCCCCAGTTCTATAATATGCAATAAAATGTCCCCATAAGGCAGACCTGAACATAAAGGCATTAAAGCTCCTTCTACTGAGTCTGTCCGTTGGGGCAGTTGGCTTGGTGTTGTCTCTTGGCAGTGACTCTCCAAGGTTTCAGGGGGACTCTCCTTTCCCGGGTCTCCCTCTTGATTCAGTCAGGGATTGGACCTGTCGCCATGCACGACTAAGCACCACCAAGCCCAAAGCACCGCCAGCCACCAATTGAGGTGCACCAGGCTTTTCCATTTGGCCTGGTGGGCCATACAACATGAGCAGGCCTCAGTGGTGTCATCTAAATGATTTAAGAACAGGTACTCACTTTTGATTGGCACGTGTCGGGACCCGCCCACCGGAAGTGACGTCATAAGCCGGAAGTGAGGTCGTGGCAGGAAGTGGCATGAAAAAAGCCCTTTTTGAGGCCTCGGATGATTTTAAACTGACCCAACAGTTGCAACAGTATTCCACAGCACCCCCAGAACATGTGAAGGAGGCCTGGCATCATGTTAAAACCCCAGAGCAACTCACTTTTCAGTGGCAAGGAAAGGAAAGGCTCCACTCGCTGCCTGCCTGCCTGCCTGGCTCTGAGAACATGCAGGCAACTCAAACATGCAGGAAATTCAAACGCTGTAGGGGGCGGAGTCGATGAGTGGGCGGGCGAATGGGCGGGGCCAGCTGTAATCCTAGAAACTGGTACTCGCGTACCCCCGCGTACCCCCGCGTACCCCCTGCATGACATCACTGGCAGGCCTCCTACAAAGCATGAAGGATGTCCCCCACCCCTCTGGCTCTGGGCTAGAACTCCTGCTTCCTGGCCTGGCTGTGGGCAGCAGTTTTAAGCCACAGTTCTCAAGTGCTCCTGATGTTGAGGGGAGTCACTGATCTGACCTTGATGGCGAATCCCTCTTTTCTTCCTCATTCTCTTTGCAGGCAGCGTCCGGGGACACCCACATCCAGACATCTGAGCCCACCTGAGTGCTTTCTGTGATCCAAGTGGATTGGCAAATGCCAGCATGCCGTGGCCAGTAGCCGGAAGGAGAGACCAGGGAGAGTTTTACTATGTGACCACGTGAATGGCGAGTGGATTGTTCAGCCAGAAAACAATATTGAATTGTCAAACGTTTTCTACTGACTGGCTTATTGAAGATTTAGTCGAGAGGGTTAATGCCTCCGTTTGCCTGAAGATAAGAGCTGAAGATCTGAAGGTCGCCAGTTCGGGATAGCCGGAAGTCTCTGTGAGCGGCAGACCTCGTTAATTGCGGCTGATTAACAGCTGAGCTATCGGCTGCCTTGTGTGAGGGGGAGTTGTGCCGAAGTTCAGCTGCTTCTCTGGTGGGAGCAGGGAAGCCGCTTATCAGCCAGCAAGCAGACAAACGGGTGGCCAGAAAGAAGGACTAAATCCAGAAAGATCCATCTGTACGTGTGTAGTTCTTGAAAGAGAGAACATTTCTGTATAAATTGTAAAAACCTTCGGGTTTCTGAATAAAGTCTGCCTATGTAAACCGCCTTGAGTTATAGTCATTAAAGAAATCTGGTGACCTAAGAAAGGCGGTATATAAATCCAAGTATTATTATTATTATTATTATTATTATTATTATTATTATTATTATT
>JAJKFI010035402.1:0-16111 GCA_029204185.1 Lerista edwardsae | reverse complement strand
TATTATTATTATTATTATTATTATTATTATTATTATTATTATTATTATTATTATTTAATTTTTATCCCGCCTTTCTGCCCCATGGGCACCCAAGGCGGCTTACAACATTAAAATCATCATTTTACAACCACAAGTATAACGATTAAAACAATGTTAAAAACAATATTTAAACAGTTAAAAATTTAAAATTTAAAACAAGCAAGCCCCGTGGATCCTTTAAAATATAAAATGAAGAATGTAAAATGAATGTAAAATGCCAGCCAGCCGGTCATACTGTACTTGGGGAGCTAAGAGGGAAGGGCCTGCCTGTGATTAGGCTATTTCCCATCTGCCAATCAAACTTACCTAGATTCTCATCCAAAACGTGAGCTCTTTCCATTGGGATCCTTTGTCCTTCTCTTTCTCAATCTTCCTGGCATGAGATACATTCAGGGCTTTGTGTTGGGTGGGCCCAGATCTAGTTTTGGGCTGAGGACAGACATCTTTACAGGTCCCTGTGGGCAATTGAGGGTCCAATCCTATCCAACTTTCCAGTGCTAGTGCAGCCACAGTGCAGCCCTTAAGAAAGGGGAAAAAAATGTCTCCTTACCTGGAGGAGTCCTCCATGAGTGCCCCTAACACCACAGGATGCAGCACCCACCACACTGGAAGGGCTGCATCAGTGCCAGAAAGTTGGATAGGATTTGGCCCCGAGTCTGTTACCTGCCGTCTCTCCTTGTCTTGCATTCTCACTAAACTGGATGAAATAGCTCTTGAAGTTTATGCTTTGGTGGCACACCTCCCTCCCCCCCCCATCTCATGCCTCCTTCCAGTGAGGAGAGGAAAGGTAGGAGAATGCTAAGTGCCCCCACAGCAGTGGGGCATGAGAATGCTAAGTGCCCCCAACAAGATTAGAGATGTCAACATCCAGCTTATGTTTATAAAGAGCAGCTATCCTTGGGGTTTGCTTTGCCATATTTCTGCCGTTTTCCACATATAAGATCATTATATATTCAAAGGAATATTCATAAATAAAACTAATCTAGGTATTAGGTTCATCGCAATTACTGCTGTTTCTGTAAGCCAAGTCAAAGGAAGGTTTGACCCACTGTAGTTCTCTATTTACTTCCAACTGTGATTGATTACGATTACATCTTGCAATGTTAGAAATTTAGCTCGCAATTAACTTTCAGGTGACACAATCCCTTTGAGAGGAAATGTAAAGTATGGTGTATGACTGTACTGATATTTTTTAATCTGAGATATTGTCAGATGCCACCCTGACAGCACTTCGGCCTGTGAAGGCTAGGTGAGCCCAGAGGCAACTAAGGCGAGGGGATTTACCCTGGATAGGGCTTCAATTGGTCAGTACAGGTCAGTACAGTACAAAAGAGTGCAGGGGGTTGACTCACCCTGGATCCTGCTCCTCTCGTGGGTTCCATCAGTATCTGTCTTAGCCAGCAGCCCCCATCACGGGCCCCTGGAGTTTTTAAGGGCAGTGGCTCCACCTCTCTCTGGGCTGGAACTACAGTGCCAACTGTGGCTCATTCCCCACTCCCCTTGCCTGCCTCACAAGTAACCCCTCCCCTGGCTGGAGCTGCAGTTCTACCATGGGTGCAGGTGCTGCAGGCCTGCTTCAAATGCGAGCCTTACTGGGTGCAGCTTTGCGCACAGCCGGCGCTCAACATGTGCCTGACATCGGACTCGAGGGCGGGGGGCAGGGGCAGGGGCAGGGGCGGGGCCCTCCCAGCGTTAACCTTGCTGCCGGAATGCTTCACCTGGTGGAGTGCTCTTATGAAAGCGACCTTTAGCAAGATACACACGAAGTATGAGTTACACTTGGAAATTGGGCACCAGAAATGATTGTTTCCATGGCTATGTTCTTGATAAAATCCTCTGCATCCTACTTCACTCCTTCATCTGCCAGAAAAGATAGTGTCCAGTAGCTGTCATCTGCCTATCAATATTTTGAATAGATCCACCAGCGCAAGCTTCACACAAGAAATTTGTCCAATAATGGGAATCATGTTCATACTTCCATTGATACATCCACATCCATGACTAGAACTGCCACCAGCTGGGTTTTTTTGGTGATTCTTCCCCCCCCCCCCAATTTATTGATTGAAATAGCAAATTGTGGTGGTATGTGTTTTTATTCTACTTTCTCATTCCAAGTTCTCATTTTTGGAATTGTAAATGCTTTAAAAGTGTACTAGGTAGATGATATGGGTGATATAGTGTCAGCAGATACAGCCACAGTATTATTTCTAATTGGAAAAGTACTCAATTTTAATTTCTGGAAAAAGCTTAAACACCGAAATGTGGTGTTTTTATTCAAATATTTTAATCCCCAAAAGGGATTAAACATCAGTTTTATGTTTTTATGTAGCATTTAACAAAGAAAAAACACCTCTCCCTAGCTATTGCTCTTCCTTGGTTTGAACACTCATTCTAAATGTAATGAACACTAAGGCAGGAGAAATGTTCAGAATCATTCGTGGAAAATATTCTGAATGACCTCTGCATCTCCCTCTCCCCAGTTCTTTCTGTGGTCATACCGCAAGACATGTTGCCTTCAGGTTTATGCCATTTCAAGGTACTTTCATTAACTGATATGCAACCAATACATTTTGCCTGAATAAATTCAAGGAAGCAACAGAAGAATGGGACATAATGTTGGGTTTGTAATGTTTGTTGCACTGGTTACATAGAAACAGACAGTTCTCGGGAACTTAGGAAGGAACATAGCATTAACAGCATAATCACCTCATTTGTGGTTTTTAGTATTTTTACAGCTAAGATAAATGTGTTCAACCCTTTCATGGATCACTGCCTTGTCGTGGCGAAGGGGCTTGAGTAGCTCAATGAAGCTGTGAGCTATGCCATGTAGGGCTACCCAAGATGGACAGGTCACAGCAGAGAGTTCTGACTAAACGTGGTCCGCTGGAGAAGGAAGTGGCAACCCACTCCAGTACTCTTGCCAAGAAAACCCTATGGATTACAGAACAAAAAGGCTAAACGATATGACACTGGAAGATGAGACCCTCAGGTCGGAAGGTGTCCATTATGCTACTGGGGAAGAGCAGAACACGAGTACTAGTAGCTCCAGAAAGAGTGAAGTAGCTGGGCCAAAACTGAAAGGAAGCTCAGCTGTGGATGTGTCTGGAAGTGAAAGGAAAGTGCGATGCTGCAAAGAACAATACTACATAGGAACCTGGAACGTCAGATCTATGAATCAAGGCAAGCTAGATATGGTCAAACGTGAGATGTCAAGGCTGAACATCGACATCCTGGGAGTTAGTGAACTAAAGTGGACAGGAATGGGAGAATTTAATTCAGATGACCATTATATTTGCTACTGTGGGCAGGAATCCCTTAGAAGAAATGGAGTAGCCTTCATCGTGAACAAGAGAGTGAGAACAGCAGTACTGGGGTATAACCTCAAAAATGATAGAATGATTTCCATTCGGATCCAAGGCAAACCTTTCAACATCACAGTAATCCAAGTCTACGCCCCAACCACTGGTGCTGATGAGGAAGAAGTTGACCGCTTCTATGAAGACCTAGAACAGCTTCTAGAATTAACACCCAAAAAAGATGTCCTTCTCATCATAGGGGATTGGAATGCTAAAGTAGGCAGTCAAGAGGTAAGAGGAATAACAGGCAAGTTTGGTCTTGGAGTACAAAATGAAGCAGGGCAAAGACTGATAGAGTTCTGTCAGGAGAACACATTAGTCATAGCAAACACCCTTTTCCAGCAACACAAACGACGACTGTACACATGGACTTCACCAGATGGTCTACATCGAAATCAGATTGATTACATTCTTTGCAGCCAAAGATGGAAAAGTTCCATACAGGCAGTCAAAACAAGACCTGGAGCTGACTGTGGCTCAGATCATCAGCTTCTTCTTGCCAAATTCAGGCTTAAACTGGAAAAAGTAGGGAAAACCGCTAGGCCCTCCACGTATGACCTAAATCAGATCCCCTACGAATATACAGTGGAGGTGACAAATAGATTTAGGGGCTTAGATTTGGTAGACAGAGTGCCTGAAGAACTTTGGACGGAGGTCTGTAACATTGTACAGGAGGCAGCAACTAAAACCATCCCAAAGAGGAAGAAATGCAAGAAGGCAAAGTGGCTGTCTGACGAGGCTTTACAAATAGCTGAGGAAAGGAGAGAAGCCAAAAGCAAGGGAGAAAGGAAAAGATATACCCAACTGAATGCAGATTTCCAGAGAACAGCAAGGAGAGATAGGAAGGCCTTTCTAAATGAGCAATGCAAAGAAATAGAGGAAAACAACAGAATGGGGAGGACTAGAGATCTTTTCAAGAAAATTGGAGATGTCAAAGGACAATTTCGTGCTAAGGTAGGCACAATAAAGGACAAAAATGGCAAGGACCTAACAGAAGCAGATGAGATTCAGAAGAGGTGGCAAGAATACACAGAGGAACTCTATAAGGCCGATCTAAATGTTCCTGATAACCACAGTGGTACAGTCACTGAGCTCGAACCTGACATCCTGGAGAGTGAAGTCAAGTGGGCTTTAGAAAGCCTCACTAACAACAAAGCTAGTGGAGGTGACAGCATTCCAGCGGAATTACTCAAAATCTTAAAAGATGATGCTGTCAAAGTGCTGCACTCCATATGCCAGCAAATTTGGAAAACCCAACAGTGGCCACAAGACTGGAAAAGATCAGTTTACATTCCAATCCCAAAGAAGGGCAATGCCAAAGATTGCTCGAATTACCGCACCATTGCACTCATTTCACATGCTAGCAAGGTCATGCTCAAAATCCTACAAGCTCGGCTTCAGCAGTATGTGAATCGAGAACTACCAGATGTACAAGCTGGTTTCCGAAGAGGCAGAGGAACTAGAGATCAAATTGCCAACCTTCGCTGGATCATGGAGAAAGCAAGAGAGTTCCAGAAAAACATCTACCTCTGCTTCATTGATTATGCTAAAGCCTTTGATTGTGTGGATCACAACAAACTGTGGCAAGTTCTTGAAGAGATGGGAGTTCCAGACCACCTGATCTGCCTTCTGAGAAACCTTTATGCGGGTCAGGAAGCAACAGTTAGAACTGGACATGGAACAACCGACTGGTTTCAAATTGGGAAAGGAGTACGACAAGGCTGTATATTGTCACCCTGCTTATTTAACTTATACGCAGAGTACATCATGAGGAAGGCAGGGCTGGATGACTCACAAGCTGGAATCAAGATTGCTGGGAGAAACATCAACAACCTCAGATATGCAGACGATACCACTCTAATGGCAGAAAGTGAGGAAGACCTAAAGAAACTTTTGATGAGGGTGAAAGAGGAAAGTGCCAAAATTGGTTTGAAGCTCAACATTAAAAAGACTAAGATCATGGCAACCACTCCCATCACTTCCTGGCAAACAGAAGGGGAAGAAATGGAAGCAGTGACAGACTTTATTTTCCTGGGCTCCAAGATCACCGCAGATGGTGACTGCAGCCATGAAATTAAAAGACGTTTACTTCTTGGGAAGAAAGCTATGGTGAACCTAGATAGCTTAATCAAAAGCCGAGACATCACCCTGCCAACAAAGGTTCGCATAGTCAAAGCGATGGTTTTCCCAGTAGCCATGTATGGCTGTGAGAGCTGGACCATAAGAAAGGCAGAGCGTCGAAGAATCGATGCTTTTGAATTATGGTGTTGGAGAAGACTCTTGAGAGTCCCCTGGACTGCAAAGAGATCCAATCGGTCAATTCTCCAGGAAGTCAAGCCTGATTGCTCCCTGGAAGGACAAATGCTGAAGCTGAAGCTCCAATACTTTGGCCACCTGATGAGAAGAGAGGACTCTTTAGAAAAGACCCTCATGCTGGGAAAGATTGAAGGCAAAAGGAGAAGGGGGCGACAGAGGATGAGATGGTTAGATAGTGTCACCGAAGCAATGAATATGAAATTGGGCGAACTCAGGAAGCTAGTGGAGGACAGGGAGGCCTGGCGTGCTGTGGTCCATGGGGTCGCGAAGAGTCGGACACGACTTAGCGACTGAACAACAACAACAACAACAAATGTGTTCAATGTCTTACATTAGTTAATGAATCTGCCAGATCCAGAACCGAAATTGCTGACATCTGGCCTTCTCTTTTAACTGTTTTGGTAAGAGGCTTGACTAACAACAAGCCTAATTCAGTATGGAGCTGTTTGTAGGGCAAAATAAGTGTGTGGGCATCCAAGGATTACATCACTGGGGATGGGTAGAGTAAAAACATTTTTAAAGGCAGCAGTGGAATAAGTGTACTGGTTCTTCTTTTGATGGTTTTAGCAGCCAGGAATAATATGCCTCATTAATGCAATAGTCCAACTCCTGTGAGTAAGTCCCATTGTACAATGAAGGATTTACATCCAACTAAATCTATAATTGCACTGCACAACTGCTAAGACTGAGAAAACCCTTGCATTTCATAACTAAACTTACTATTGTGAAGTAATTGTTTTAATAATTATTTTAATAATTTGTGTTTCCTGCCCAAATGCTATCCCTTTACCTCACCTCTCACTGGAACAGAAACGGTTAATCCACAGAAAGTTTAAAGGTTATGAAATCAACAATATTAGAGGCCAAACCATCTCATGTTAAGCCCATTGTTAGAGCTGATAAACTTTTAAAAACACAAACCAGACTGAGTCCACAACAGATGGGTGATTTGGCTGCTTTTCCTCATGACACTGGCTTCCTTTCCCTTACCATGTCTATTTTTCTTCCCTAATATCTGTTTATACTCCTTCAAGAACTCTATGTTTGTCAACTGCCAATTTCTTGACAAGACCAAAGAGTATACCTGCTACTTCCTGCTTTCAATCTTTTTCATTCACAGCAACCTACCTTTGGAATTCACTGCCCCCAGACATTCTGATGATACACTTTCCCATTCTTTAAGATGTGCCTCAAGATAATTTTTTTTCTGTAAAGTCTCTCCTAATCTGAAATAATTTACAGCCCGATCCTATGCACCAGATACATCAGTGCTATCATGAACAAAGGAATACAGTAGCTATGGGCACTGAAATAGGCATTGAATCCTAACCTCTTTCCTGGGCCCAATCCTTGTTTTGCTAGCGCAGGTCCAAATAAACATCTTGTACTGTGGAAGCTTGCTTCCAAGTAAGGGAATGACTGTTCCCACCCAGAAAAGATGTACACAACTGCCCCCCATTAGGACGCAGAAGTAGCCTTTTTGGTACCTCTGCATTGGTAGTGGTGGTGGGGGGAATGGACAGGATTGGGCTCCTAGATAAATTTTATAACAAAATTTATAACAAATTATTGCTGTTTCAAAACTTTACTGTCAACATATAATTTTCACAGACTGTACTATTTGCATTTCATAGCAATTTGGCACTACTGTTTACACCCTTTCTCTACATATATGTATCTCCCAATTGTGGATAATATTTCTTTCATCTGTAGAAGTCAAGAGCATACGCTACAAAAAAAATGTATTAGAGCCCAGTCCTATTGCTCCCTCTCTATGATGCCGGGTACCAAAATGGGTTTAGCTTCTATGGCACGGGGGAGTCTACACAGATTTGTGCGAGCTAAATAGCTGGTGCAGGAAAAGGGCCAGGATTTGGCCATCGCTGCTGCTGCCAAACCACCCACTTCCCAGACCAAATCTATTCATCTCCTGCTCCGTCACCACCCCATTTGACCCTCCCCATCCCCTCTACCTCCACCACCAACTTACCTCCATTGTCATATTTGCATTGCTCCAGAGCACATGGGAAGCCAGAGCACCTTTCACGACTGGTGCTGACTGCTTTATATTATGGCTACCAGCCCTAGCAGAAGAGGAGCAATTCCAGCAGCCCATGAGTATAGGATTGGGCTCTTATTCTTTAGGATACCAGAAAACTCTTTGCTATTTTTTCTATGGATTTTGGCTTTCTTTCTTTGTTGATGCAAAAACAAAAAAAAATCAAGTAAACATTGTGCAATTCATGCTCATTAGTTATGATTGCAGATAATGGAAGGAGCTCTTATCTGTGGACAACTTATCCTTCCTCCTAATTGTTCTTTTTTTCCTCCGCCCATTATTGGCAACATCCCTTAGTAGATGCTAATTAATAATAAGCCTTTTTCCAAATGAAGGTAACACTTCTCATTCCTCTTGTCATTTCTGTTTCAGAAGTTCTGAGGATGCAGTCAGAACTTAATGTACTGTCTTTGTGGTGACTTCCTTCAGATCTTTATTGTTGTTTTCAATTTATGTGTTTAAAACAAACAACTATTTTTTTAAGAAAGTTATGGCAGATCAAAGAAGATCATGGAAGCTTGAGAAAAATGAATATAGGAACAGTTTTTCCTTCTTCAGAATAAAAAGTGCATGCACTGAAACATATATTCAATAGGTGAATAATGCCGAATTGCTCACACTACACAAATCCACAACAGTGTTCTTACTGATATGTGTGGCAGGATGGGGTTAGGTGAGGAATGCCACGAGAATTCAGCCTAAAATAATTTGGGTTTGGAGTTGACACTTGCATTTCCAACAAACAGGATTTGCACACTGAGAGTTTCCCAAAATTTGATCTCAGTTGTCTTTGTTACTTGCCACTCCCAGCAATTTGGGGTTTGTTTATGTCTGGCTGACTAAATACCAGTGAATACTTATCTATGCCTTTTGGACTTCTATCCTATCCCGCCATGCCATATGAGTCACATATAAAAGTTATACCTTATCTTGTATTGGCTTGTTATCTGGGTTTATGTTTCAGTGTGGTTTGTCCAGTGCTGACAAAAGGAACATACTCTAAAACTCAGTGACATTAAACAAGAATAGACCTACAACTTCAAGGGCAGTGCAAGTGATAAGTAGACTAGATTAACGAAGGGCTGCAATACTACACTAACCTATTGGTAGAGGGTGCATCCCATTGATTTCAGTGGGATCATGTTTCTGAGTAAGCATGCTTAAGAGCATACTGTTCAATACGCGAATGCAATTTTAACTAATTGTATTAATGTTAACATATAACCATGTTTAATTTTTTTACACACACAGACGTATATACATACTTTGTTATAGAAAAACATCTAAGAGAAGCAATTGAAGAGATCTGTGGAACCATTCCAGCATAAAGGTTGGTGGGTGTTTGCCGATCCCTTTGTTACCATGTATACTACCAGACAAAAAAGTATATGCCTTAAAATTGTCCAGAGAACCTGACGTCAACTTATACATGGGTTAATACGGTAAATGCATTGAGGCACATAGTAGGCAGAGCATGTGCTTAGACATTTGGTGGAGCAAGAACAGCAAGGCTGAAAAACAGGTCTGTAAACCCCCCCCCACCCCAGTATGCTGCTTTTAGGGCGCTGCTTTGCCCTTTACTGCCAGGAAAGACTACTCCAAACAGGTCTTTGGGGGTGGCTACAATTAGGGGCTGTTGTTTTGCCAGAGATGGTGAGGCCTCCAAGCAGCTCAAACAGGAGCTGCTTGGATAGGAGGGATTGGGATGAGAAGCAGATGGAGGGAAAACAGGATGCAGCCTGCAAGGTGGAGGACTGGCATTGTTTACTTGCTAGTAAGGCTGGCTTAGTGCAGGCAACAGGCACAGTAGACAAAGCAGGGAGGGAAGATAATATTTATTAGATAGATAGATACATAGATACATAGATAATATTCATTGGCCAAGTATGAATACCATACTTGGAATTTGGTATCGGCTAAATGGCTACATACATACAACACTAACTCATAAACAATAGACAATAAATACACAGAAGAACAGATAAGGACATTCAATTCAAATTAGAACCCAGCCTCAATATTTACACAAAAGTCACCTCAGCATAATTATAAATTCAGCAATTTAATGGCACAAGGAAAAAAAACTGTCCTTGTGCCTAGATGTCTTAGTGTACAGAGACCTATATCGGCGTCCAGAAGGAAAAGATCAAACAAGTTGTGTCCAGGATGTAGAGGATCTGCAGGGCTAGCCTCCTATCCCAGCACCTCATATGCTCCTGCCCATTCCTGGGAGCACTTTGCAAAATCTTTCCAGCAGTCAAGGCAGGGAGGGGATGAGAGAGGAGAGTTATCCTGAGCTGCCTGGCCGCCCCAGGAGCAGTGGGGAAGGAGACTCCTCACCTTCTCCAGGTAAGGGCACAGGGCAAGTGACTGTTGTGCTGGCACAGAGGTGAGGGCCTCTGCGTTGGGCCTAATTCATGAACTAATTAATAAACTGGGCCAAGTAACAGCTTCTATGTACACCATATTCAGCATATGTGTGAATTATAGCACATTAAATTTGACGCGATAAAGTTCATGTACATTTTCTTGAGAACCCTGGTTTATATGAGTGTGAGCATGTGTGTGTGTGTGCGCGCAAATATATTTGCCAAAGTTAGCTCAATTGATGAAAGTTATTTTTAAAAAAGCAGTTTAAAATAAAATTAATAAGTTTGTAGTTCTAAACCTCTGAACAATGTTCCTGAGATCAGAGCTGGCCTTAAGCCAATGTGACCTATGTCATCATATTGGACCCCAGACTTTGGGGGCCTCGCACCAGCGAAGCAAGCGTATCGCCTGCTGCAGCAGCTGGGATCTCTATGGGCTGTAGGTCAATGGGGTGAACAGAGCAGCTTTACCTTGGGCCTCCACCTGCCCTTGCCTCCACACACCTACAAATCAGCCTCCTGGAAATATTGGCCTCATCGTGTCACCACCAACTATTTCTAGGTGCCACACTTTGTGTGTTGCATCACAAGCGCACTTCTGAGTTACTGGGCAGCCCTGCAGAGAGGGTGGGTGGGGGCACAGGAATGCCTCACATTGGGCCCTGCCACTTCTGGAGCCAGCCCTGCCTGAGATAATATTATAGAAAATGCACTTTTTAATCCTGGCAAGAGCAGGAAGCAATAACCTTAAATTTAGAGTAGAGGTAAGAGGACTATCACTGCAGGAGTGGGGAATCAAGACTGGGACAAAATTTTTAGCCCTTTCCCTTCATGTTGTTGGCCCAAGAAAAATCACACACCAAGGCAAATAACAGCTATGGTTGTGGATGTTTTTGTCAGAAATAAGATACGGGGATAATTTTTTAAAAACCCTTTCTCCCCCTTGCCATAGTCCAATTTAGTATATGTGCTGTCGAAGCGAGCACGTTGCCACAGTCCCAATCAGACCACTGATGGTTCAATTTACAGTTTTTAAAAAACAGCAAAACGAAGGCCCAAGGGCTAATTATCTCATTAATATAGTTAGGTACTTATAATCTGGAAATGTGTTCTGTGGGGACAGATTGCAAACTTCTAGGAAGTTCCAGCAATTTGGTGGATGCCGCTCTTAGAACCACAGAATTCATAGTGTAAATTTCAGATATGGGGCAACATTTGCAATAATTTGCTATAATAAATATACAATATTTAAATAGAAATGTATAAGAGAATATTGCTCAGGCTAGTATTAACTTGACATTTCCTAATCAAGTGCTTCCCAAACCTTTTATCACCGGGACCTATTTTTAAAAATGACCTTATCGTAACCCACTAGACAAAAAAAAAAAAAAGAGAGATATAGAAAGATATACTATTTCATTTGTTCATAACAATTAATACTATTAATTAATAACTGGTAGTTCAAGGACTGCTCCCCCAAACCTTTATAGTCATTCCAGGTTACCCAGAAGGTTGAACTGGAGAGCAAGATGTGCAGTTAGGGATGTGCAAGCTAGACAAAAAGCTAAAATTGGGTTCACATATGGTCCATGGCATGTCAATTCCTAGAGAAAATAGGAAAATGATACATTTTAATTTGAAAGTAGGATGATTGCCTCATACCACTGGCCAGCATTCCCACTGTTTTCTTCTGCAAACAAGGCAAGGGTGCTAGCCAAGATTTTTTTTTAAGGTTTAAAAAACTTTTCATGACCCATCCAAAATTGACTTGCGATTCACTGGTGGGTGCTGATCCAAAGTCTGGGAAACATTGTCCTAATTTGTTAATCAGGATTGAGTGTTGAAAGCATCACTTCTCTCCCTCCTGCAGAAATCTCATTCCAAGTTGATTTTCTGGCTTCATAAATGTCTGATGTGGAAACCAACTTCAAACTCTGGTTTAAAGCTAACCACCATTAATTTCAGGGCATTAATTTTAGTGCAGACATAAAGCCACACCATGGGTTAATAGTGAAATGAAGAAAAAAATATTGAAGAGAGAAAAATGCATGGGAAGCAAAACCATGTGAACTTGCTGGCTCCTTTGATATTTTAATCATGGTCCAGAGATGGGGAAACATTACATCCACACCAAGCCTAAACACGACTAATGACTTTATCCTATCCAACTTTCCAAATGTAACCATCACAAGATGCAGTGCACACCCCATTGGCATAGATGCATCAGCACTGGAAAGTTGGATAGGAGTGGGTCCTCAGTCTAGTTTAGAATATGGACATGTGTTCTAGTATGCAGACAATGCAAGGAATTAGTAGATCCAAGTCTTGTCAGTACAGAATGAACAGTACAAAGTTTAGCAATGGGGCAATGTTTGCAAAATTCAAGGATGTACAATCAGCAGCTAGCATCTGCAGATGCATTTAACCATAGAAATCCAAACGGGAAATCTTTCAAAGGGCACTTTCCTGTGCTGAAGAAGCATGTGCAAAAATAGGAAATGCACAAGTAGGAAACTGAGAGTTCTCTTAAGCAACAAGGACAACTGAACTATATATATAAATTATAAATATAATTGGAAATAAATAAAGGGCAATTTCATGGCAGACAGATACACCAACTGCAGATTGATACACCATAGGTTATTCTAGTAATTGCAGGATCGGTTTTTTTTAATGCCAAGTGTGTTCCTTAAAAGTGCCAGTTGCAAGAAAATTATTAGAAAACAACAGGAAATCCAGCATATCATATATTCCAACTAATTGTCTTTGCCCATGTAAGTTCTAGTACTCAATACACAGTTAGGAATCCACTGGACTTCTCTGGGTTGTGGAATGGACCACATACTGCCAAATAAGTAAATCTCGGGGCATGTAAAGTGGCATGTTGAAGGAAAGATTTGCCTATGATTTCAAATTCAGATTCAGAATACCTTTATTGGCATACAACAGGGAGGCATACAAATGCCTTTATTGGCATACAAATGTTATTTACATAACATACAGGAACAGTGCACACAAGACATCATTTAAAAGCAAATTAGCTCTCTGGAGTAGACTCACGACTAATGTTAGTCTGCACAATGATATTTAGAAAGGCTGCTACCTGCTTTAACAGTCGCGGGTCTGACGTTGCCAGGAGAATTTTTATCCACTCCTCTTCCGCTAACTGTTGCCTCCTCGATAGAATTGGGGCTAGTAGGTTATTCCTGGCCTCAGCGTGAAGAGGGCAGTGGAAGAGGAGGTGGGTCACAGATTCAATCACCCCCAAAGAGCAAGGGCAGGTCCTTTCAGTGTATGGTATCCCTCTGAACCTGCCCCACAAGACTGCAGATGGTATAACATTGCAATGGGCGAGTGAAAAAGCTCTTCTTTCAAGCTCTTCTTTCATTTGGTTCAGTTAGCAAGGACAAGTAATTTGGGATTTTCCCTACTACGATGGGGATTTGCCAGTTCAAAGGCGAGCAGGCTCTATTAGCCGAGCTCAAAAGCTCTTGGGACTGGATATCTAGGAACCTTCGCTTGATGATGCGAAAGGCCTCTAGTTGGGGCACTGCACCCAATAGGTCCAACCCAATACCTATCTGTTTGATTTTGGATTCCCAAACACCGCCAGAAGAGAAGGTATCCTTCCTAAACTGATGGAGAAGGCTGGCCTGTGATTTCTTCCTGTTTTATTGCACACAATGCTTTTCGTATCAGGAAATATCAAAACTATGAGCCCGTTCCTGCAGTCTGAGGTGGAACAATCCATATAATCCTTCCATATAATCCATATAATTCTTCCATATAATCCAACCTGTACTCTTAGATCATCTGGGGGGGGCCCTCCTGACTGTGCCGCCACCAGGAGAAGTGAGAGGGGCGGCGGCCAGGAAGAGGGCCTTTTCGGTGGTGGCCCCCCAACTCTGGAACACCCTCCCCTTAGAATTGAGAACTGCTCCCTCTTTGTTTATATTTTGGCGGGGGCTGAAGACCTTTTTATTCCAAAAAGCTTTTAACCGTTGACAGGCTGGCTGGTTATTATAACCCACGGGGCTTGTTGTTTTATATTGTTTTTAAATTTGTTTTTAATTGTGTTCTTAATTTTTGATTGTATTGTTTAATTCTGTTTTAATTGTTTTTAATTGTAAATTGTTATATTGTTTTTTATATATATATTGTAATGCCGCCTTGGGTGCCTTCGGGCACAATAAGGCGGGGTAAAAATCTAATAATAAATAAATAAATAAATAAATAAACAATCAGCAATTCTAGCATCTCAGTTTATCACCCCACTCTCTGTAACCTGTAGATTGGCCTTCTAGATTCCCACAGTTCTGGGCAGAAATATTCCAATACATGAAAACACATACCTGAAATACAGGTACACACACACCTGAAATATTAACTTGATCCAGAACAATTGTGTGATGCTTCCCCTCATACCTCCTTTAGGGACGTATCTTCCCTTGCTTACACCATCTCCACTTTCCTTTTCCTTCCTATCTTGTCTCTCTTGTGTCTCTATTATGTTGTGAACCCCTGGGGCAGAGACTACCTTTCTATCCTGTGTAAAGAGTTCAGGCATGCCTCAGTATCCACTGATTTGGTATCTACGGTTTCAGTTATCCACAAATACCATGGATACTGGGAAGCTCTTAAAAAGATAAAGGTAAAGGTTTCCCCATGACCGAATGGTCTAGTCGTGACTGACTGTAGGGGGCGGTGCTCATCTCAGTTTCAAAGCCTGTAGAGCCAGCGTTTTGTCCGAGGATAAGCTTCCGTGGTCATGTGGCCGGCATGACTCTATGCCGCAGCGCATGGAACACCGTTCCCTTCCCACCGAAGTGGTCCCTATTGATCTACTTGCATTTAGGTGCTTTCGAACTGCTAGGTTGGCAGGACCTGGGACAAGCAACGGGCACTCACTCCATCACACAGTCTTGAACTCCCAACCTTCCGGTCGGAAAGCCCAACAACAGCGAATTAACCCGCTGCGCCACCACGTCCCTTTCCTTAAAAAGATAGGGGAACATTAAACAAATCTTTTTTCACCTTGTTGCAGCAAAACTATTGGTGTTCTCCTATCTTTAAAAAGGTGTCCCCAATATCCACGGTGGGGTCCAGAATAGAACCCCAGTGGATACCGGGGAATGCCTTGATGGCACTTCCTAAATACATGATATTGTGGCTGTGGCTGTTGTCTGGGAGTCAAAGGTACATTCTCTAGATTACGAAGGACAGACACTAGACTCTTTTTTGTTTGTTTAAAGAAAACCAAGTTGCTCATTTTAAATATAACAACTGTGACCCAGGGCTATTAACTGCAACAATTCCCAGATGCTGTACTAAGAGGCTGAAGGCCCATCCTCCAAATATTGATTCTCTGTTCCCCAAACAGCACTGTTGAATGTTCTTTATCACATTAATGAACTCTCTGGGTAAAAACAAACTTGTAGAAAACAAGAAAAATCTCATTTTAAACTTTAGGCAGTAACTAAATGGGGGAAGGAAGAGGATTCTGCCTATTAACATTGTGGTTGGGGAAGCCTGGGATGTGCATGTATAGAACAGCCTATCACACTGAATATGAGATCAGGCTCAGTAGCTTATCTTTCATTCCATTTGCAGAAACTAATGTTTTTGCCAGACTTTGCCCAGACCACTTGAAATGAAGTACATGGGATTGGGATTCTCTGGGGGCAGTCCTGATTGTATATTTGCTACTGTTTTCTTGCTCTTCTCTCTTTGGTTTTATTTAATCCACTAGCTTTTTTTTACCCAGTGTTGCCCGGGCAACAAATTATCCCAAGTCCGAACGTGAACTCAAACGGCATCGCAATTCGTCTCGGCGACCCCGGAAACTACGGATTTGATACCGGTTTTGGCCGGTTTCAACCATTTTTACATGGGGCCCCCTGTGCATCCCCACCCCTGGGGGCGCTAGGGGGGGTCTGACTCCCGTAGTGTTTGTCCCCAGACCGTAAAGGATA
>JAJKFI010035401.1:0-16115 GCA_029204185.1 Lerista edwardsae | reverse complement strand
TATTATTATTATTATTATTATTATTATTATTATTATTATTATTATTATTATTATTTAATTTTTATCCCGCCTTTCTGCCCCATGGGCACCCAAGGCGGCTTACAACATTAAAATCATCATTTTACAACCACAAGTATAACGATTAAAACAATGTTAAAAACAATATTTAAACAGTTAAAAATTTAAAATTTAAAACAAGCAAGCCCCGTGGATCCTTTAAAATATAAAATGAAGAATGTAAAATGAATGTAAAATGCCAGCCAGCCGGTCATACTGTACTTGGGGAGCTAAGAGGGAAGGGCCTGCCTGTGATTAGGCTATTTCCCATCTGCCAATCAAACTTACCTAGATTCTCATCCAAAACGTGAGCTCTTTCCATTGGGATCCTTTGTCCTTCTCTTTCTCAATCTTCCTGGCATGAGATACATTCAGGGCTTTGTGTTGGGTGGGCCCAGATCTAGTTTTGGGCTGAGGACAGACATCTTTACAGGTCCCTGTGGGCAATTGAGGGTCCAATCCTATCCAACTTTCCAGTGCTAGTGCAGCCACAGTGCAGCCCTTAAGAAAGGGGAAAAAAAATGTCTCCTTACCTGGAGGAGTCCTCCATGAGTGCCCCTAACACCACAGGATGCAGCACCCACCACACTGGAAGGGCTGCATCAGTGCCAGAAAGTTGGATAGGATTTGGCCCCGAGTCTGTTACCTGCCGTCTCTCCTTGTCTTGCATTCTCACTAACCTGGATGAAATAGCTCTTGAAGTTTATGCTTTGGTGGCACACCTCCCTCCCCCCCCCATCTCATGCCTCCTTCCAGTGAGGAGAGGAAAGGTAGGAGAATGCTAAGTGCCCCCACAGCAGTGGGGCATGAGAATGCTAAGTGCCCCCAACAAGATTAGAGATGTCAACATCCAGCTTATGTTTATAAAGAGCAGCTATCCTTGGGGTTTGCTTTGCCATATTTCTGCCGTTTTCCACATATAAGATCATTATATATTCAAAGGAATATTCATAAATAAAACTAATCTAGGTATTAGGTTCATCGCAATTACTGCTGTTTCTGTAAGCCAAGTCAAAGGAAGGTTTGACCCACTGTAGTTCTCTATTTACTTCCAACTGTGATTGATTACGATTACATCTTGCAATGTTAGAAATTTAGCTCGCAATTAACTTTCAGGTGACACAATCCCTTTGAGAGGAAATGTAAAGTATGGTGTATGACTGTACTGATATTTTTTAATCTGAGATATTGTCAGATGCCACCCTGACAGCACTTCGGCCTGTGAAGGCTAGGTGAGCCCAGAGGCAACTAAGGCGAGGGGATTTACCCTGGATAGGGCTTCAATTGGTCAGTACAGGTCAGTACAGTACAAAAGAGTGCAGGGGGTTGACTCACCCTGGATCCTGCTCCTCTCGTGGGTTCCATCAGTATCTGTCTTAGCCAGCAGCCCCCATCACGGGCCCCTGGAGTTTTTAAGGGCAGTGGCTCCACCTCTCTCTGGGCTGGAACTACAGTGCCAACTGTGGCTCATTCCCCACTCCCCTTGCCTGCCTCACAAGTAACCCCTCCCCTGGCTGGAGCTGCAGTTCTACCATGGGTGCAGGTGCTGCAGGCCTGCTTCAAATGCGAGCCTTACTGGGTGCAGCTTTGCGCACAGCCGGCGCTCAACATGTGCCTGACATCGGACTCGAGGGCGGGGGGCAGGGGCAGGGGCAGGGGCGGGGCCCTCCCAGCGTTAACCTTGCTGCCGGAATGCTTCACCTGGTGGAGTGCTCTTATGAAAGCGACCTTTAGCAAGATACACACGAAGTATGAGTTACACTTGGAAATTGGGCACCAGAAATGATTGTTTCCATGGCTATGTTCTTGATAAAATCCTCTGCATCCTACTTCACTCCTTCATCTGCCAGAAAAGATAGTGTCCAGTAGCTGTCATCTGCCTATCAATATTTTGAATAGATCCACCAGCGCAAGCTTCACACAAGAAATTTGTCCAATAATGGGAATCATGTTCATACTTCCATTGATACATCCACATCCATGACTAGAACTGCCACCAGCTGGGTTTTTTTGGTGATTCTTCCCCCCCCCCCCAATTTATTGATTGAAATAGCAAATTGTGGTGGTATGTGTTTTTATTCTACTTTCTCATTCCAAGTTCTCATTTTTGGAATTGTAAATGCTTTAAAAGTGTACTAGGTAGATGATATGGGTGATATAGTGTCAGCAGATACAGCCACAGTATTATTTCTAATTGGAAAAGTACTCAATTTTAATTTCTGGAAAAAGCTTAAACACCGAAATGTGGTGTTTTTATTCAAATATTTTAATCCCCAAAAGGGATTAAACATCAGTTTTATGTTTTTATGTAGCATTTAACAAAGAAAAAACACCTCTCCCTAGCTATTGCTCTTCCTTGGTTTGAACACTCATTCTAAATGTAATGAACACTAAGGCAGGAGAAATGTTCAGAATCATTCGTGGAAAATATTCTGAATGACCTCTGCATCTCCCTCTCCCCAGTTCTTTCTGTGGTCATACCGCAAGACATGTTGCCTTCAGGTTTATGCCATTTCAAGGTACTTTCATTAACTGATATGCAACCAATACATTTTGCCTGAATAAATTCAAGGAAGCAACAGAAGAATGGGACATAATGTTGGGTTTGTAATGTTTGTTGCACTGGTTACATAGAAACAGACAGTTCTCGGGAACTTAGGAAGGAACATAGCATTAACAGCATAATCACCTCATTTGTGGTTTTTAGTATTTTTACAGCTAAGATAAATGTGTTCAACCCTTTCATGGATCACTGCCTTGTCGTGGCGAAGGGGCTTGAGTAGCTCAATGAAGCTGTGAGCTATGCCATGTAGGGCTACCCAAGATGGACAGGTCACAGCAGAGAGTTCTGACTAAACGTGGTCCGCTGGAGAAGGAAGTGGCAACCCACTCCAGTACTCTTGCCAAGAAAACCCTATGGATTACAGAACAAAAAGGCTAAACGATATGACACTGGAAGATGAGACCCTCAGGTCGGAAGGTGTCCATTATGCTACTGGGGAAGAGCAGAACACGAGTACTAGTAGCTCCAGAAAGAGTGAAGTAGCTGGGCCAAAACTGAAAGGAAGCTCAGCTGTGGATGTGTCTGGAAGTGAAAGGAAAGTGCGATGCTGCAAAGAACAATACTACATAGGAACCTGGAACGTCAGATCTATGAATCAAGGCAAGCTAGATATGGTCAAACGTGAGATGTCAAGGCTGAACATCGACATCCTGGGAGTTAGTGAACTAAAGTGGACAGGAATGGGAGAATTTAATTCAGATGACCATTATATTTGCTACTGTGGGCAGGAATCCCTTAGAAGAAATGGAGTAGCCTTCATAGTGAACAAGAGAGTGAGAACAGCAGTACTGGGGTATAACCTCAAAAATGATAGAATGATTTCCATTCGGATCCAAGGCAAACCTTTCAACATCACAGTAATCCAAGTCTACGCCCCAACCACTGGTGCTGATGAGGAAGAAGTTGACCGCTTCTATGAAGACCTAGAACAGCTTCTAGAATTAACACCCAAAAAAGATGTCCTTCTCATCATAGGGGATTGGAATGCTAAAGTAGGCAGTCAAGAGGTAAGAGGAATAACAGGCAAGTTTGGTCTTGGAGTACAAAATGAAGCAGGGCAAAGACTGATAGAGTTCTGTCAGGAGAACACATTAGTCATAGCAAACACCCTTTTCCAGCAACACAAACGACGACTGTACACATGGACTTCACCAGATGGTCTACATCGAAATCAGATTGATTACATTCTTTGCAGCCAAAGATGGAAAAGTTCCATACAGGCAGTCAAAACAAGACCTGGAGCTGACTGTGGCTCAGATCATCAGCTTCTTCTTGCCAAATTCAGGCTTAAACTGGAAAAAGTAGGGAAAACCGCTAGGCCCTCCACGTATGACCTAAATCAGATCCCCTACGAATATACAGTGGAGGTGACAAATAGATTTAGGGGCTTAGATTTGGTAGACAGAGTGCCTGAAGAACTTTGGACGGAGGTCTGTAACATTGTACAGGAGGCAGCAACTAAAACCATCCCAAAGAGGAAGAAATGCAAGAAGGCAAAGTGGCTGTCTGACGAGGCTTTACAAATAGCTGAGGAAAGGAGAGAAGCCAAAAGCAAGGGAGAAAGGAAAAGATATACCCAACTGAATGCAGATTTCCAGAGAACAGCAAGGAGAGATAGGAAGGCCTTTCTAAATGAGCAATGCAAAGAAATAGAGGAAAACAACAGAATGGGGAGGACTAGAGATCTTTTCAAGAAAATTGGAGATGTCAAAGGACAATTTCGTGCTAAGGTAGGCACAATAAAGGACAAAAATGGCAAGGACCTAACAGAAGCAGATGAGATTCAGAAGAGGTGGCAAGAATACACAGAGGAACTCTATAAGGCCGATCTAAATGTTCCTGATAACCACAGTGGTACAGTCACTGAGCTCGAACCTGACATCCTGGAGAGTGAAGTCAAGTGGGCTTTAGAAAGCCTCACTAACAACAAAGCTAGTGGAGGTGACAGCATTCCAGCGGAATTACTCAAAATCTTAAAAGATGATGCTGTCAAAGTGCTGCACTCCATATGCCAGCAAATTTGGAAAACCCAACAGTGGCCACAAGACTGGAAAAGATCAGTTTACATTCCAATCCCAAAGAAGGGCAATGCCAAAGATTGCTCGAATTACCGCACCATTGCACTCATTTCACATGCTAGCAAGGTCATGCTCAAAATCCTACAAGCTCGGCTTCAGCAGTATGTGAATCGAGAACTACCAGATGTACAAGCTGGTTTCCGAAGAGGCAGAGGAACTAGAGATCAAATTGCCAACCTTCGCTGGATCATGGAGAAAGCAAGAGAGTTCCAGAAAAACATCTACCTCTGCTTCATTGATTATGCTAAAGCCTTTGATTGTGTGGATCACAACAAACTGTGGCAAGTTCTTGAAGAGATGGGAGTTCCAGACCACCTGATCTGCCTTCTGAGAAACCTTTATGCGGGTCAGGAAGCAACAGTTAGAACTGGACATGGAACAACCGACTGGTTTCAAATTGGGAAAGGAGTACGACAAGGCTGTATATTGTCACCCTGCTTATTTAACTTATACGCAGAGTACATCATGAGGAAGGCAGGGCTGGATGACTCACAAGCTGGAATCAAGATTGCTGGGAGAAACATCAACAACCTCAGATATGCAGACGATACCACTCTAATGGCAGAAAGTGAGGAAGACCTAAAGAAACTTTTGATGAGGGTGAAAGAGGAAAGTGCCAAAATTGGTTTGAAGCTCAACATTAAAAAGACTAAGATCATGGCAACCACTCCCATCACTTCCTGGCAAACAGAAGGGGAAGAAATGGAAGCAGTGACAGACTTTATTTTCCTGGGCTCCAAGATCACCGCAGATGGTGACTGCAGCCATGAAATTAAAAGACGTTTACTTCTTGGGAAGAAAGCTATGGTGAACCTAGATAGCTTAATCAAAAGCCGAGACATCACCCTGCCAACAAAGGTTCGCATAGTCAAAGCGATGGTTTTCCCAGTAGCCATGTATGGCTGTGAGAGCTGGACCATAAGAAAGGCAGAGCGTCGAAGAATCGATGCTTTTGAATTATGGTGTTGGAGAAGACTCTTGAGAGTCCCCTGGACTGCAAAGAGATCCAATCGGTCAATTCTCCAGGAAGTCAAGCCTGATTGCTCCCTGGAAGGACAAATGCTGAAGCTGAAGCTCCAATACTTTGGCCACCTGATGAGAAGAGAGGACTCTTTAGAAAAGACCCTCATGCTGGGAAAGATTGAAGGCAAAAGGAGAAGGGGGCGACAGAGGATGAGATGGTTAGATAGTGTCACCGAAGCAATGAATATGAAATTGGGCGAACTCAGGAAGCTAGTGGAGGACAGGGAGGCCTGGCGTGCTGTGGTCCATGGGGTCGCGAAGAGTCGGACACGACTTAGCGACTGAACAACAACAACAACAACAAATGTGTTCAATGTCTTACATTAGTTAATGAATCTGCCAGATCCAGAACCGAAATTGCTGACATCTGGCCTTCTCTTTTAACTGTTTTGGTAAGAGGCTTGACTAACAACAAGCCTAATTCAGTATGGAGCTGTTTGTAGGGCAAAATAAGTGTGTGGGCATCCAAGGATTACATCACTGGGGATGGGTAGAGTAAAAACATTTTTAAAGGCAGCAGTGGAATAAGTGTACTGGTTCTTCTTTTGATGGTTTTAGCAGCCAGGAATAATATGCCTCATTAATGCAATAGTCCAACTCCTGTGAGTAAGTCCCATTGTACAATGAAGGATTTACATCCAACTAAATCTATAATTGCACTGCACAACTGCTAAGACTGAGAAAACCCTTGCATTTCATAACTAAACTTACTATTGTGAAGTAATTGTTTTAATAATTATTTTAATAATTTGTGTTTCCTGCCCAAATGCTATCCCTTTACCTCACCTCTCACTGGAACAGAAACGGTTAATCCACAGAAAGTTTAAAGGTTATGAAATCAACAATATTAGAGGCCAAACCATCTCATGTTAAGCCCATTGTTAGAGCTGATAAACTTTTAAAAACACAAACCAGACTGAGTCCACAACAGATGGGTGATTTGGCTGCTTTTCCTCATGACACTGGCTTCCTTTCCCTTACCATGTCTATTTTTCTTCCCTAATATCTGTTTATACTCCTTCAAGAACTCTATGTTTGTCAACTGCCAATTTCTTGACAAGACCAAAGAGTATACCTGCTACTTCCTGCTTTCAATCTTTTTCATTCACAGCAACCTACCTTTGGAATTCACTGCCCCCAGACATTCTGATGATACACTTTCCCATTCTTTAAGATGTGCCTCAAGATAATTTTTTTTCTGTAAAGTCTCTCCTAATCTGAAATAATTTACAGCCCGATCCTATGCACCAGATACATCAGTGCTATCATGAACAAAGGAATACAGTAGCTATGGGCACTGAAATAGGCATTGAATCCTAACCTCTTTCCTGGGCCCAATCCTTGTTTTGCTAGCGCAGGTCCAAATAAACATCTTGTACTGTGGAAGCTTGCTTCCAAGTAAGGGAATGACTGTTCCCACCCAGAAAAGATGTACACAACTGCCCCCCATTAGGACGCAGAAGTAGCCTTTTTGGTACCTCTGCATTGGTAGTGGTGGTGGGGGGAATGGACAGGATTGGGCTCCTAGATAAATTTTATAACAAAATTTATAACAAATTATTGCTGTTTCAAAACTTTACTGTCAACATATAATTTTCACAGACTGTACTATTTGCATTTCATAGCAATTTGGCACTACTGTTTACACCCTTTCTCTACATATATGTATCTCCCAATTGTGGATAATATTTCTTTCATCTGTAGAAGTCAAGAGCATACGCTACAAAAAAAATGTATTAGAGCCCAGTCCTATTGCTCCCTCTCTATGATGCCGGGTACCAAAATGGGTTTAGCTTCTATGGCACGGGGGAGTCTACACAGATTTGTGCGAGCTAAATAGCTGGTGCAGGAAAAGGGCCAGGATTTGGCCATCGCTGCTGCTGCCAAACCACCCACTTCCCAGACCAAATCTATTCATCTCCTGCTCCGTCACCACCCCATTTGACCCTCCCCATCCCCTCTACCTCCACCACCAACTTACCTCCATTGTCATATTTGCATTGCTCCAGAGCACATGGGAAGCCAGAGCACCTTTCACGACTGGTGCTGACTGCTTTATATTATGGCTACCAGCCCTAGCAGAAGAGGAGCAATTCCAGCAGCCCATGAGTATAGGATTGGGCTCTTATTCTTTAGGATACCAGAAAACTCTTTGCTATTTTTTCTATGGATTTTGGCTTTCTTTCTTTGTTGATGCAAAAACAAAAAAAAATCAAGTAAACATTGTGCAATTCATGCTCATTAGTTATGATTGCAGATAATGGAAGGAGCTCTTATCTGTGGACAACTTATCCTTCCTCCTAATTGTTCTTTTTTTCCTCCGCCCATTATTGGCAACATCCCTTAGTAGATGCTAATTAATAATAAGCCTTTTTCCAAATGAAGGTAACACTTCTCATTCCTCTTGTCATTTCTGTTTCAGAAGTTCTGAGGATGCAGTCAGAACTTAATGTACTGTCTTTGTGGTGACTTCCTTCAGATCTTTATTGTTGTTTTCAATTTATGTGTTTAAAACAAACAACTATTTTTTTAAGAAAGTTATGGCAGATCAAAGAAGATCATGGAAGCTTGAGAAAAATGAATATAGGAACAGTTTTTCCTTCTTCAGAATAAAAAGTGCATGCACTGAAACATATATTCAATAGGTGAATAATGCCGAATTGCTCACACTACACAAATCCACAACAGTGTTCTTACTGATATGTGTGGCAGGATGGGGTTAGGTGAGGAATGCCACGAGAATTCAGCCTAAAATAATTTGGGTTTGGAGTTGACACTTGCATTTCCAACAAACAGGATTTGCACACTGAGAGTTTCCCAAAATTTGATCTCAGTTGTCTTTGTTACTTGCCACTCCCAGCAATTTGGGGTTTGTTTATGTCTGGCTGACTAAATACCAGTGAATACTTATCTATGCCTTTTGGACTTCTATCCTATCCCGCCATGCCATATGAGTCACATATAAAAGTTATACCTTATCTTGTATTGGCTTGTTATCTGGGTTTATGTTTCAGTGTGGTTTGTCCAGTGCTGACAAAAGGAACATACTCTAAAACTCAGTGACATTAAACAAGAATAGACCTACAACTTCAAGGGCAGTGCAAGTGATAAGTAGACTAGATTAACGAAGGGCTGCAATACTACACTAACCTATTGGTAGAGGGTGCATCCCATTGATTTCAGTGGGATCATGTTTCTGAGTAAGCATGCTTAAGAGCATACTGTTCAATACGCGAATGCAATTTTAACTAATTGTATTAATGTTAACATATAACCATGTTTAATTTTTTTACACACACAGACGTATATACATACTTTGTTATAGAAAAACATCTAAGAGAAGCAATTGAAGAGATCTGTGGAACCATTCCAGCATAAAGGTTGGTGGGTGTTTGCCGATCCCTTTGTTACCATGTATACTACCAGACAAAAAAGTATATGCCTTAAAATTGTCCAGAGAACCTGACGTCAACTTATACATGGGTTAATACGGTAAATGCATTGAGGCACATAGTAGGCAGAGCATGTGCTTAGACATTTGGTGGAGCAAGAACAGCAAGGCTGAAAAACAGGTCTGTAAACCCCCCCCCCACCCCAGTATGCTGCTTTTAGGGCGCTGCTTTGCCCTTTACTGCCAGGAAAGACTACTCCAAACAGGTCTTTGGGGGTGGCTACAATTAGGGGCTGTTGTTTTGCCAGAGATGGTGAGGCCTCCAAGCAGCTCAAACAGGAGCTGCTTGGATAGGAGGGATTGGGATGAGAAGCAGATGGAGGGAAAACAGGATGCAGCCTGCAAGGTGGAGGACTGGCATTGTTTACTTGCTAGTAAGGCTGGCTTAGTGCAGGCAACAGGCACAGTAGACAAAGCAGGGAGGGAAGATAATATTTATTAGATAGATAGATACATAGATACATAGATAATATTCATTGGCCAAGTATGAATACCATACTTGGAATTTGGTATCGGCTAAATGGCTACATACATACAACACTAACTCATAAACAATAGACAATAAATACACAGAAGAACAGATAAGGACATTCAATTCAAATTAGAACCCAGCCTCAATATTTACACAAAAGTCACCTCAGCATAATTATAAATTCAGCAATTTAATGGCACAAGGAAAAAAAACTGTCCTTGTGCCTAGATGTCTTAGTGTACAGAGACCTATATCGGCGTCCAGAAGGAAAAGATCAAACAAGTTGTGTCCAGGATGTAGAGGATCTGCAGGGCTAGCCTCCTATCCCAGCACCTCATATGCTCCTGCCCATTCCTGGGAGCACTTTGCAAAATCTTTCCAGCAGTCAAGGCAGGGAGGGGATGAGAGAGGAGAGTTATCCTGAGCTGCCTGGCCGCCCCAGGAGCAGTGGGGAAGGAGACTCCTCACCTTCTCCAGGTAAGGGCACAGGGCAAGTGACTGTTGTGCTGGCACAGAGGTGAGGGCCTCTGCGTTGGGCCTAATTCATGAACTAATTAATAAACTGGGCCAAGTAACAGCTTCTATGTACACCATATTCAGCATATGTGTGAATTATAGCACATTAAATTTGACGCGATAAAGTTCATGTACATTTTCTTGAGAACCCTGGTTTATATGAGTGTGAGCATGTGTGTGTGTGTGCGCGCAAATATATTTGCCAAAGTTAGCTCAATTGATGAAAGTTATTTTTAAAAAAGCAGTTTAAAATAAAATTAATAAGTTTGTAGTTCTAAACCTCTGAACAATGTTCCTGAGATCAGAGCTGGCCTTAAGCCAATGTGACCTATGTCATCATATTGGACCCCAGACTTTGGGGGCCTCGCACCAGCGAAGCAAGCGTATCGCCTGCTGCAGCAGCTGGGATCTCTATGGGCTGTAGGTCAATGGGGTGAACAGAGCAGCTTTACCTTGGGCCTCCACCTGCCCTTGCCTCCACACACCTACAAATCAGCCTCCTGGAAATATTGGCCTCATCGTGTCACCACCAACTATTTCTAGGTGCCACACTTTGTGTGTTGCATCACAAGCGCACTTCTGAGTTACTGGGCAGCCCTGCAGAGAGGGTGGGTGGGGGCACAGGAATGCCTCACATTGGGCCCTGCCACTTCTGGAGCCAGCCCTGCCTGAGATAATATTATAGAAAATGCACTTTTTAATCCTGGCAAGAGCAGGAAGCAATAACCTTAAATTTAGAGTAGAGGTAAGAGGACTATCACTGCAGGAGTGGGGAATCAAGACTGGGACAAAATTTTTAGCCCTTTCCCTTCATGTTGTTGGCCCAAGAAAAATCACACACCAAGGCAAATAACAGCTATGGTTGTGGATGTTTTTGTCAGAAATAAGATACGGGGATAATTTTTTAAAAACCCTTTCTCCCCCTTGCCATAGTCCAATTTAGTATATGTGCTGTCGAAGCGAGCACGTTGCCACAGTCCCAATCAGACCACTGATGGTTCAATTTACAGTTTTTAAAAAACAGCAAAACGAAGGCCCAAGGGCTAATTATCTCATTAATATAGTTAGGTACTTATAATCTGGAAATGTGTTCTGTGGGGACAGATTGCAAACTTCTAGGAAGTTCCAGCAATTTGGTGGATGCCGCTCTTAGAACCACAGAATTCATAGTGTAAATTTCAGATATGGGGCAACATTTGCAATAATTTGCTATAATAAATATACAATATTTAAATAGAAATGTATAAGAGAATATTGCTCAGGCTAGTATTAACTTGACATTTCCTAATCAAGTGCTTCCCAAACCTTTTATCACCGGGACCTATTTTTAAAAATGACCTTATCGTAACCCACTAGACAAAAAAAAAAAAAAGAGAGATATAGAAAGATATACTATTTCATTTGTTCATAACAATTAATACTATTAATTAATAACTGGTAGTTCAAGGACTGCTCCCCCAAACCTTTATAGTCATTCCAGGTTACCCAGAAGGTTGAACTGGAGAGCAAGATGTGCAGTTAGGGATGTGCAAGCTAGACAAAAAGCTAAAATTGGGTTCACATATGGTCCATGGCATGTCAATTCCTAGAGAAAATAGGAAAATGATACATTTTAATTTGAAAGTAGGATGATTGCCTCATACCACTGGCCAGCATTCCCACTGTTTTCTTCTGCAAACAAGGCAAGGGTGCTAGCCAAGATTTTTTTTTAAGGTTTAAAAAACTTTTCATGACCCATCCAAAATTGACTTGCGATTCACTGGTGGGTGCTGATCCAAAGTCTGGGAAACATTGTCCTAATTTGTTAATCAGGATTGAGTGTTGAAAGCATCACTTCTCTCCCTCCTGCAGAAATCTCATTCCAAGTTGATTTTCTGGCTTCATAAATGTCTGATGTGGAAACCAACTTCAAACTCTGGTTTAAAGCTAACCACCATTAATTTCAGGGCATTAATTTTAGTGCAGACATAAAGCCACACCATGGGTTAATAGTGAAATGAAGAAAAAAATATTGAAGAGAGAAAAATGCATGGGAAGCAAAACCATGTGAACTTGCTGGCTCCTTTGATATTTTAATCATGGTCCAGAGATGGGGAAACATTACATCCACACCAAGCCTAAACACGACTAATGACTTTATCCTATCCAACTTTCCAAATGTAACCATCACAAGATGCAGTGCACACCCCATTGGCATAGATGCATCAGCACTGGAAAGTTGGATAGGAGTGGGTCCTCAGTCTAGTTTAGAATATGGACATGTGTTCTAGTATGCAGACAATGCAAGGAATTAGTAGATCCAAGTCTTGTCAGTACAGAATGAACAGTACAAAGTTTAGCAATGGGGCAATGTTTGCAAAATTCAAGGATGTACAATCAGCAGCTAGCATCTGCAGATGCATTTAACCATAGAAATCCAAACGGGAAATCTTTCAAAGGGCACTTTCCTGTGCTGAAGAAGCATGTGCAAAAATAGGAAATGCACAAGTAGGAAACTGAGAGTTCTCTTAAGCAACAAGGACAACTGAACTATATATATAAATTATAAATATAATTGGAAATAAATAAAGGGCAATTTCATGGCAGACAGATACACCAACTGCAGATTGATACACCATAGGTTATTCTAGTAATTGCAGGATCGGTTTTTTTTAATGCCAAGTGTGTTCCTTAAAAGTGCCAGTTGCAAGAAAATTATTAGAAAACAACAGGAAATCCAGCATATCATATATTCCAACTAATTGTCTTTGCCCATGTAAGTTCTAGTACTCAATACACAGTTAGGAATCCACTGGACTTCTCTGGGTTGTGGAATGGACCACATACTGCCAAATAAGTAAATCTCGGGGCATGTAAAGTGGCATGTTGAAGGAAAGATTTGCCTATGATTTCAAATTCAGATTCAGAATACCTTTATTGGCATACAACAGGGAGGCATACAAATGCCTTTATTGGCATACAAATGTTATTTACATAACATACAGGAACAGTGCACACAAGACATCATTTAAAAGCAAATTAGCTCTCTGGAGTAGACTCACGACTAATGTTAGTCTGCACAATGATATTTAGAAAGGCTGCTACCTGCTTTAACAGTCGCGGGTCTGACGTTGCCAGGAGAATTTTTATCCACTCCTCTTCCGCTAACTGTTGCCTCCTCGATAGAATTGGGGCTAGTAGGTTATTCCTGGCCTCAGCGTGAAGAGGGCAGTGGAAGAGGAGGTGGGTCACAGATTCAATCACCCCCAAAGAGCAAGGGCAGGTCCTTTCAGTGTATGGTATCCCTCTGAACCTGCCCCACAAGACTGCAGATGGTATAACATTGCAATGGGCGAGTGAAAAAGCTCTTCTTTCAAGCTCTTCTTTCATTTGGTTCAGTTAGCAAGGACAAGTAATTTGGGATTTTCCCTACTACGATGGGGATTTGCCAGTTCAAAGGCGAGCAGGCTCTATTAGCCGAGCTCAAAAGCTCTTGGGACTGGATATCTAGGAACCTTCGCTTGATGATGCGAAAGGCCTCTAGTTGGGGCACTGCACCCAATAGGTCCAACCCAATACCTATCTGTTTGATTTTGGATTCCCAAACACCGCCAGAAGAGAAGGTATCCTTCCTAAACTGATGGAGAAGGCTGGCCTGTGATTTCTTCCTGTTTTATTGCACACAATGCTTTTCGTATCAGGAAATATCAAAACTATGAGCCCGTTCCTGCAGTCTGAGGTGGAACAATCCATATAATCCTTCCATATAATCCATATAATTCTTCCATATAATCCAACCTGTACTCTTAGATCATCTGGGGGGGGGCCCTCCTGACTGTGCCGCCACCAGGAGAAGTGAGAGGGGCGGCGGCCAGGAAGAGGGCCTTTTCGGTGGTGGCCCCCCAACTCTGGAACACCCTCCCCTTAGAATTGAGAACTGCTCCCTCTTTGTTTATATTTTGGCGGGGGCTGAAGACCTTTTTATTCCAAAAAGCTTTTAACCGTTGACAGGCTGGCTGGTTATTATAACCCACGGGGCTTGTTGTTTTATATTGTTTTTAAATTTGTTTTTAATTGTGTTCTTAATTTTTGATTGTATTGTTTAATTCTGTTTTAATTGTTTTTAATTGTAAATTGTTATATTGTTTTTTATATATATATTGTAATGCCGCCTTGGGTGCCTTCGGGCACAATAAGGCGGGGTAAAAATCTAATAATAAATAAATAAATAAATAAATAAACAATCAGCAATTCTAGCATCTCAGTTTATCACCCCACTCTCTGTAACCTGTAGATTGGCCTTCTAGATTCCCACAGTTCTGGGCAGAAATATTCCAATACATGAAAACACATACCTGAAATACAGGTACACACACACCTGAAATATTAACTTGATCCAGAACAATTGTGTGATGCTTCCCCTCATACCTCCTTTAGGGACGTATCTTCCCTTGCTTACACCATCTCCACTTTCCTTTTCCTTCCTATCTTGTCTCTCTTGTGTCTCTATTATGTTGTGAACCCCTGGGGCAGAGACTACCTTTCTATCCTGTGTAAAGAGTTCAGGCATGCCTCAGTATCCACTGATTTGGTATCTACGGTTTCAGTTATCCACAAATACCATGGATACTGGGAAGCTCTTAAAAAGATAAAGGTAAAGGTTTCCCCATGACCGAATGGTCTAGTCGTGACTGACTGTAGGGGGCGGTGCTCATCTCAGTTTCAAAGCCTGTAGAGCCAGCGTTTTGTCCGAGGATAAGCTTCCGTGGTCATGTGGCCGGCATGACTCTATGCCGCAGCGCATGGAACACCGTTCCCTTCCCACCGAAGTGGTCCCTATTGATCTACTTGCATTTAGGTGCTTTCGAACTGCTAGGTTGGCAGGACCTGGGACAAGCAACGGGCACTCACTCCATCACACAGTCTTGAACTCCCAACCTTCCGGTCGGAAAGCCCAACAACAGCGAATTAACCCGCTGCGCCACCACGTCCCTTTCCTTAAAAAGATAGGGGAACATTAAACAAATCTTTTTTCACCTTGTTGCAGCAAAACTATTGGTGTTCTCCTATCTTTAAAAAGGTGTCCCCAATATCCACGGTGGGGTCCAGAATAGAACCCCAGTGGATACCGGGGAATGCCTTGATGGCACTTCCTAAATACATGATATTGTGGCTGTGGCTGTTGTCTGGGAGTCAAAGGTACATTCTCTAGATTACGAAGGACAGACACTAGACTCTTTTTTGTTTGTTTAAAGAAAACCAAGTTGCTCATTTTAAATATAACAACTGTGACCCAGGGCTATTAACTGCAACAATTCCCAGATGCTGTACTAAGAGGCTGAAGGCCCATCCTCCAAATATTGATTCTCTGTTCCCCAAACAGCACTGTTGAATGTTCTTTATCACATTAATGAACTCTCTGGGTAAAAACAAACTTGTAGAAAACAAGAAAAATCTCATTTTAAACTTTAGGCAGTAACTAAATGGGGGAAGGAAGAGGATTCTGCCTATTAACATTGTGGTTGGGGAAGCCTGGGATGTGCATGTATAGAACAGCCTATCACACTGAATATGAGATCAGGCTCAGTAGCTTATCTTTCATTCCATTTGCAGAAACTAATGTTTTTGCCAGACTTTGCCCAGACCACTTGAAATGAAGTACATGGGATTGGGATTCTCTGGGGGCAGTCCTGATTGTATATTTGCTACTGTTTTCTTGCTCTTCTCTCTTTGGTTTTATTTAATCCACTAGCTTTTTTTTACCCAGTGTTGCCCGGGCAACAAATTATCCCAAGTCCGAACGTGAACTCAAACGGCATCGCAATTCGTCTCGGCGACCCCGGAAACTACGGATTTGATACCGGTTTTGGCCGGTTTCAACCATTTTTACATGGGGCCCCCTGTGCATCCCCACCCCTGGGGGCGCTAGGGGGGGGTCTGACTCCCGTAGTGTTTGTCCCCAGACCGTAAAGGATA
>JAJKFI010035400.1:0-17050 GCA_029204185.1 Lerista edwardsae | reverse complement strand
CTATCCACCTTGCTTGGTTGTGACATCTAATGCTGAAGAAAAAAAAACAGTATTCTATATGGAACCCATATTCAACCACTCATAATAGGTAATCATTAAATCATGTTATGCCCCCACATTGATTTCCATTCTTGATTCCAGAAGATTCCACTATATTACAGGAATTCATAGGACAACCACAATACACAAAAAGGAGCAAAAATGGAAGAAATTTTAGTAGCAAGCACTCAGACTCAGTAGGCAGCTGCAAGGAAAAAATCCATTCTTAAGTCAGACATTACATATTATTGAGAAAGAGATCAATTTTTAGAAAAAGAGAGCCACTTAAAGAGGAATTTGCAAGTGGCTCAGAGATGGGAGCACCTGATGCTGCAGGACTGCTGGAACAAAACAAGCATGGACCTAGTCCAGCGATGGCAAACCTTTTGGGCTCCGTGTGTCAAAACTTCAGAAAATGCTTAACTTGAGTCTGCTGGTGTGTCAATCCCCCTCCCAAACAAAAGAGAAAATTATTTATATTCATTTATTTAAAGAAGAAATATAGTCCAATCGTGTGTCCAGTCCTCCCCTTCCTTTAGGTATTACATAAAGAAACTTCAAATACTTACAAAAATGAAAAATGAATTAAATAAACTCAGTTTTTGTCAGGTGTTGGTAAATGCTGGTGTGTCACCCCAAACGTTGTGGTGTGTCACCTTTGACACGCATGTCATAGATTCGCCATCACTGACCTAGTCAATCCGTTGGATGGGAGACCAATGGGAGCCTCATGTCAATGCAAGATACATTTAAAAAGAGAGGGGAAGAACTTGTAAATGAACTATATAATTTTGAGAAATGTCTAGAGTCCTGATTTCAAAAAAGCAAAACCAAACCAAGTACTCATAAATTGATCCAACTCATTATGAGACTAAACATGAAGCAATATAATAAAAATGGTTGTAAGTGCATCACAATATAAACCAGCCAAGGAAATGTCAGTATTTATGCAATAAACCAAATTAATTATTGAGTATTGACATCTATCCCCAAAAAGGAGCCTGTGACAAAGCAGAAGCAGTATGTAGCAAGGATACTGAGCATCAGATAACAGACTGGGTAAGAGAGGGGGGAAGGAGAAATCACTTTAACCTTTTTTCTTCAAAGAGGAAGGTTTGTCCTTATATATTTATTATTTATTTACTATGTATAATCACCTTGCATGAGTATTAGTCAGAATCAGTCTTACTCTACCTTCAGGCACACAAACTGTAAAGATGCGCAGAACACAAGAGAGGGAGGAAGTGGTGTGTAGTAATGTGCAGACAAGTAGATGTGATAAGAGTTCTCTCTCTCTCTCTCTCTCTCTCTCACACACACACACACACACACACACACACACACACAGAGAGAGAGAGAGAGAGAGAGAGAGAGAGAGAGAGAGTAAAAGCTTTGTATAATGTGTGAACACCCATATGTGTGTACATACGTACTAGTGCAGGCATGGAAGGGTAACAGGTGTTTATGGGCAAAAGTAGCTTACGTGTATGGATGTGAAAAAAATAGAGTCAAGGAGTGGGGCGTTAAATATGTTAAAATTACATTGTAAAGATGTTATAAACCATTTTGAGAAGTTGTGGTCAAATAGCAGGATAATGGCAAATAACAAATCTCAGAACTCAATAAATGGGAGTGCATAATATCAATACGCACAAGGAAAACACAAGACTGTTTGCATACACACAGGCACTACATACTTGCATGCACAAGCACGGACTCTGCTTGTGCACACAGTGTCTTCTCATGCACATCTCGCTCTCTCTATATGTAACTAAGAGAATGAGAGAGATGTGGGCCCATGTCGTCCGGGTCATTACTGTACGCTGTCTGGGCAGTTATTATTGCAATATCACAAAAAAGGCAGAAGTCAACAACAGCATCCTCCTTATGTCTAGGAATATCACGGCTGAAGTGCCAGAGAGCAGCTACCTCCTTTCACCTCCCTCCCCGTCTCTGTGGCTGCAGAGAGCACAAAAGCCTCACCTCGTCTACTCACCTATCGTCGTTCTGCCATCCCTGATCTCCCAGCAACAAATCCCGGAACCTGTACCTGGGAGGAAGCGGAGGGACTTCACTCTCCAGATCCACCATCCTGCCTGAGAGAGGGGGGGCAGCACTCCTCAAGGTAGGAGCCCCAGCAGTACAGAACAGACAAGGCGGCGGCAATAGCAACAACACGTCTCCTTCTCAGAGAAGGAAGAGGGCGCCACGCGGCTCGTGCTTCTCCCGGAGGTGAGCGCGCAAACCCGCTGCACCTGCTGAGAAAGTTCTGTTTTCTGTTTGCAACCTCTCCCGCAACAGGAGGCAAAGCAGGAGGGCGCGCGCGCGCCGCAGGCACCCGGGCAGCGCCTGCAAATGCACGCGCAGCTCCCTCAGCCTGCCGGGATCGACAACAAAGAGCTGCTGCCTGCTTCCATCTATTCCCAGCCATGCAAATGTCGTTTGGAGCTGCCGCTGGCAGCTCCACCAATCACGTGTGTCCGTCAAGTGCACAATACAGTGACGTGAGCGGGAACCTCCTTCCGTCAACCAATACGGTTTGCCTCGCTAGCATAGGGAGGATCGAGGGGTTTCTCTCGCAGACCAAAATGAGTAGAGGTGGGTGAAAAGGGAGGAGGGAGTCTAGGCTGCAGTCCTAAACCAATATCCAGTGTGGTACTGTGCAGGAGCCCTAGGGAGTTCACTGGCAAGTGCCCCGCAAGCTGGAACTGCACGTGTTGTTTTGAAATGTGACTTACTCTTGTACCTTACCCCAGGCACGTTTCCTCCATCACTTACCTACTTGAAGAGAAAATAACATTGGCTAAATTTTGGTGTGGCGAGCTACTTTTAATCTGCCCCCCCCCCCAACCTCATTAACGGGGGACTGAAAGCTAGTGGCGGTAGCAACATGATAGCTAAACGATAAGGATAGCAGCTTAGTGAGGAAACCCTACACCAAGGATGGGGAGTATTTTCCATCCACAGATGGGAAACTTTGGGGTCGCCAGACTTTGGGTCACCACTGGTGAATTGCCATTGAAGGCTCCTGCTTGGTCCTCACTGTAGGGAGTTTTAAGAACAAAAAGACTGCACCTTTTAGTTTTCTGGGCCAAATCTAGCTGAGATGGGTGAGGACTGGGTGGGTGGGTGTTACTGTTGGAGTCCACTATCACCTTCCCAGGTGGGAGCTGGGCCAGGTATGGTTTCCTTTTCTCTGCCCTTTTAATGATCAGTCGGATTGGCTGCCAAAGGTCTGTTACTACTACTGTAGCCACAGGGATTGGGGGGGGGGGTTGTTAGATTTTGGTTTATATGTGGTTTTGGTTGGTGGTAGATTTTTTTTTTTTACTTCTTCAGTTGGGCAGACTCCATGCAGGGACTATGTGTTTTTAGTATACAGAGCTTGTGAGGTGGAAGGGGCTGTAGTACTGCCATTAGGAGAATGGCAGGCCAAGGAAGATATGGTGGTCGGAATTGGGTCTGCTGTTTCAGCAGAAAAAGAATGTGTCACAGGCAAACCAGGGGTCTTTCTCAGAGGCGTATCTAGGGTATTGCGTGGAGTGGCAAGAGCCATGGGCGCCATTTGCCAGGGGGCACCAATTGCCCTCAGCCCTGCTACGCAGTGTTCAAGAAGACGCCTGATCCATGGCTGAAGGGAAGTCGTTTCCCTCGGCCACTGCTCACACAAAACTGCCCGAGTGGTGGCCAGAAGACACCGCGCGCACCCCGGCTCTGCCTACCGGGGAGGCGCGTGGTGTCTCCTGGCCACCGCTCAGGCAGTTTTGCTCAAGCAGTGGCCAATGGAAGCTGTGCACCTCCCCAGCTCTGCGAACCGGGGAGGTGCGCGGTGTCTTCTGGCCGCCGCTTGGGCAAAACAAGGAGGCAGGGGCTTGGCTTCTCCCCACCATGGCTTGGCCAAAGTTGGCTGAACCATGGTGGACAGAAGCCACACCCTGCAACGTTGTGACGTCATGCCGTTGTGACATCTTTTTTCTCTAAAATAAAATATTTTATTTAATTAGACTTTTCTCTCAGGGTATCCAGTTTGCAATCATGTTTTATGCAAGAGGCTGCCTAGGCAAAGGCCTTACAGTATAAACCCCGATCAGCCCAAGGAAGCCAGAGTTCACTCTGTTCCCATGGTACATGACTATTTCAGTGTGGCACATTTAAGACTATAGATCTAGGGTGGTACATGTTCCTGATTAATTAAAAAGAGATTTGTGACAGCAATTAAAAAGTAGTCCATGCCATTTTTCACCAGATTAAGGCGGTGCATAAGCTTGAGCTAAATGTTTTACTCCACTGCAAATGTGCCTGGAAGTTAACACACAGTAAAAAGTAGAAAAAATCCTTTAATGAAGTGAAGAACAGTACTTCACCATTTGTTCACCAGTACTTCACCATCATTCAAATAATGCAGCTTCTGCAATGAAAGTGAGACACAGCCTTATCTTTCCTCAAGTACAATGTTCCGCAGTTTCTCCCCTCCCAATACTAAATACAACTCCTGGGACCCCTGCAGCAGTGCAGAAAAGGGATTCCCACATTGCTTCCCTGAACCTAATCTCCCTTGGGGGTTGTATGGTTTGTTCTGCAGGGCAAATAACAGCTAGCTGGGATATTTGGGGCAGGGGGAAGATCCGCAATCTCAGTCTAGATTGGGGGGCACTAGTGACATTGTGACGTCACGACATTGTGTGCCATGGGCGCGGTTTCACCCTGGTACGCCTCTGACTTTCTTCCCTTCTCCTAGCTCTCAGGCTGCTGGTGTTGCTGGTAGTGAACCTTTAAGCTTGAAGTTGCAATTACTGAATACCAGGTCCGTGAATAATAAAAAGGAGGCAGATTTGGATGGTAAAAATTCTTTAGATAAATAAAGGCATAGATGCAGAGCCAATAAAGATCTGGCAGTGACGCTTGTCAGTGCAATCCTACAGCCAGGAACAGTCCATGCCAACCCCACACCTCCCAATTCAGCTGCCTCCCCCAATTTCCACCACCCAGGACCAGCCCACTCACGATGTGACATGAAAGTGTTGAGTCAAGCAATTCCTCTGATGGATAGCTTGCAGCAGTAGGGCGGTGACAAAGTTTGCAACCTGCCTCAAGTGGCACTTTGGCTCAGGCCACACTGCTGCTGCCCATTCACCTACTGTTGCAAGTTCACACCTATCCTCAAATACACACACCATATTGCGTGCACATACTGTACATGCAGGGCATACCCCCAATACATACCATTGGGGGTGCACTGGAGATTCCACCTGCTAATCTGGCAACTCTATCCATATGAATGCAGAAAACACAGGAGCATGACAAGAAGCTGACACCCTCCTTCAAGTCCAGTCCTGCTGCCTCCACTACTGCTTCCTTTAGTGCCATGTTTTCCAACCAGGGGTCAACCCCACAGAACAACAGGAATCAACATATCCCCCCTTAAAGCGAGTGAGGACCTGGCAGCAATGGCACTACTGTGTTCGTACCTCTGCCACAGCTGTTGAAGCGAAAAGCAGGGGTGGACTTATTCTTCTGCATCTGGATGGAGATGCTACAAAACCTGAATTCTCACCACTGCCACAGATTGGTAAGCCCCAAAACCCTCCTTTCTTTTAACCTAGTCAGCAGTTGTGCAAACCTAGAAATACCATTGATGCCATCACTGCTCCCCCATTACAGCACCACAAGGTCTTAGTGATTTATTTACCATCAAGTAAATAAATCAGTTCGAGACCGCACGATGGAGTGAGCTCCTGTCGCTTGTCCCAGCTCCTGCCAACCTAGCTGTTCGAAACAGAGGCGGGACGGGACGGCGCCCCATGGCAGGCGCTGAAACCGCACCCCCCCACGTCACCCCGCCCCCGCGCGTCATGCAGACACGCCTTCCTTACCCCGGAAACGCTCTATTTCGGAGCGTAAGGGAGGCGTGGGCGGGCGGGAGAGCCAGAAACTGCGCGGTCTCTCCCAGACTGCGCACAATGGCGCCCCACCGCTGCTCCACGCCCCATGGCTCGTGCCATGGGTTGCTACAGGTAAGATACGCGCCTGGTTCGAAAGCATGTAAAAATGTGAGTAGATAAATAGGTACCACTTTGGTGGGAAGGTAACAGCGTTCCGTGCACCATGTTGTGTAGTCATGCCCACCACATGACCACAGAAATTTGCCCTTGGACAAACGCTGGCACTTTGGCTTAGAAATAGAGATGAGCACCATCCCCTACAATCAGTCACGATTAGACCATTCAGTCATGGGAAACCTTTATCTTTTAAAGGTTAAGAACCACTGGTTTAGTGAGGGAATTTATTCCCTTACCAGCCACTAGAAGGTGTGAGAGAGGAGGCAAAGCACTGGGCAAGGAAGAGAAGGAAGGCAAACTGCCCCTATACAATGAATTTCACCGTGTAGTGCTGCTTCACCAGAGCTACTGTCTCCATTGTTGCCTCTAGTGGAGCATTCCCTCCACCGATCACTAGAGGAAGCAGTATGATAGCAGAGGCAGCAGAAGCTAACTCCTTGAAACACAGTTGGCTCTTCCCATCATTCTTTTGGGCATTAGCATATGAGAAGAAGATGGAGCCAGCCTCCAGGAAAATAATACAAGCAGAAGTGGGGAACAGGGCACCCCAAGCCAGCTTTCTGTCTCCCCCAATCTGCCACCTAAGGCAACGTTTTCAGCTGTTCCTGCCTAAAGCTCTATTCTATGAGCATTTACTCAGAGTAAATCCTACTGAGGTAATCAGAATATACTCCCCAGTGAAGTGCATACTAGGGCTACAACATTACGTACCTAATACATTAATTAGTGAGCCTTCTGAATTTGGTTCACCAACTGCCATCTGGACCATTGAAAGAGAGTGTGAGTCAGCCACATGTGTGCCAAAGGGATTTGACATTAACTCCATTTGGGGCAGAGGTTTTGACCAGCCATGGTGTACACTCCCTTGTCAAAGTGGTTCTACAGCAAAAAGATTGAAATTCATAGACTATATCATGTCAAAACCCAAATTCTTGTTCTATCTGTGTAGACATTTTATTACTGAGTTTTGTGTTTGTTTCTTTTTTTGCTTCAAAAAGAGACATAACATGCAGACTTGGGTCTTTTGGCTAGGTTGGTAATCTGCTCACTGTGCTATGCAGAAATATGTATCGCTGTTGCCTGAAGAGAAATCATAGGGCCATTCAATGCTCCCAGTTCCTGATAGCATTCAGTTATTTCATTCTTACAAAAATCTGTCTTGCTGCAATAAACAGCAACACCTAGTCCTAGCCACTCTCCATTCAATGATTTACACACACACACACACACACACACACACACACACACCCTGCTTGAGCTTTGCAGTTTTAGTGCCTGCTATGGTCTTACATTACACAGCAGCACTTTATTGTTCTGTGAAATATTCCCCTATGTTCTTCTGTCCCCTCATCATCTGGGAACAAAGGTTTGAGTTCATCTATTTACCAGAGGTCAGGAACCAAGGGAATAGCTTTCATAAAGGATTAATCTAATGCTGGAGCATTTGCAGAATTGTTGTAGTGGGCAGCAGTAGAGCCAGGTTTGAGTAAATGCAATCTTTCTGAAACTTCACCCCACCTCATTCTTGCTGTGTCCTTAATCTGGGGGAAAACGTTAATACAGCAAAGAGGATGCTATAAGATACAGAAGCACTCGGAGACCATACCACGGTCACTTGGCATTTGGGGGGAGGGAGGGGCTTTTGAGGGGGCTTGACAAAGCTACTGCCATTTACTCTGTTGTGGGAGCCACCAAAGTGTGCAAACCTGTCAGACCTATTAGATGTATGTTGCATTTCCTTTTAAAAATCTTTTTGACTACACACCAAAAAATGCATTGTAACACCT
The DNA here is from genome assembly GCA_029204185.1 of Lerista edwardsae. Lineage (NCBI taxonomy): Eukaryota > Metazoa > Chordata > Lepidosauria > Squamata > Scincidae > Lerista > Lerista edwardsae. Next base: position 9,165 of record JAJKFI010035400.1, on the reverse strand, counting down.
TTTTCCTGCCAAGGCCCTATGAATTGTGTGGGTCTAATTTGCTGCTCACACTAGAATTCCCAATTGAAATGCTAATAGCTTTGTTACATAGAAGAGGTGTGCTTACTAAAGGGAAAACTAGACACAGTGGAAGGCCAGTGTGTTAGAACTTGGTTACCACCAAATTCTTATAAGGCATGGGGTAGAAGGGTTTATTGTAGTAGTTAGATTTGCATCCCAATTTTTTTACAGGAGTCTCTAAAACAGCTTACAAAGTTTGTAAATTTATCCTATTAAAAACAAAACAAAATAATTCACTTCATCATTAAAATATCTCTCTCTCTCTCTCTCTCTCTCTCTCTCTCTCTCTCTCTCTCTCTCTCTCTCTCATTTATATTTTTAAATTTTATTTAAAAATTATTAAACAGATAATAACATAAAAAATTCTACTAATACACATCTAAAAAACTGCAGCAAGAGCAAAGGCGCATATCCTAATTATCCAGAGGCGTCATCCTACAGGAACGGGGCGGTACCCCGTGCCGGTAGTTCCGGGGAGAGCGGGCACAGAGCAGCAGCGCGCGGCAGACTCTGCACACTGTTTTTGCCTGCCCGCCTGCCCGCCCCTGCGCCTGGATCACTCTGTAAGAGACCTCTGCCGGGCGCAGGGAGGCGTTGCCGGGCGCTGCAAGGGGGCGGGGAGCTACAGCTCACCCGTCCGTCCCCACAGCGTTCCAGATCCTGGCGCCAGCAGCATTCCGGCTGCTGGTGCCAGTGAATGACATCACTGTAATTATCTATATCTCTGTTTTTCTCTTAGCCTAATTTCCAATTCATACTCTGACCCCCCCTTCTTTTTTCATCCATTTGTTTTCAGATCTCTTCCCCCTAAATTACATTTGTAAAACCTAGCTCCACAAATTGTTATATAATTTTTTTCTCCACATGCAAAAGGTCAATAAGTAATTTCCAATTATTAACATGTACTGTATTTACTATTTCTTAACTAAAATCATATATTTATCCCTTTCATCTAGCCTAAATTTTTTATCCATCATTCTTAAACCACATGTGTTTCTATAGTTTTCATATTATACGTAAAGTATTCTGTCTGCACTCATCGTACATTAAAATAACATTCCAAGTCCTTTCTTCATACAATCTTCTATCCACTCCTACAAAAAAAAAATTCTAGCTTCATCTTTATATTTACTATTAAGCTCTGTTAAAATATCTATTTATCTGTCTGGATCTCATTCTAAATTGTTGGCTTTTCTACAACATATACTAAAAAGAGCTCTTATTCCTAATGTTTCACCCACCTATTTGGTTTATTTTCCTACCTTTTTATTATATTACTTTATCCATCATTTAATTAGAAGAATCATAACAAACTGTAAATGTATGTCATTTTACTCCATTATTGTCTCATTATTCCCTTAAGATGTCATAACCCACATTTTTTACCTCTTAACTTCTACATTCTTTATATTCCTTTCCTTGCAGAATATACCATTACACCCAAAGTCACCACCACCTTGGCCTTCTATTCAAGTCCAGTTGTTTCCAGTCCACCAATAGAAACTCCGCATCACCTTCCCATATCTCAGTTCTTATGTCCTTTCCCAAATCTTCTGGCAATGCTCCAAATCTCCACATTTTCTCTTTTTGCACTCATTCCCTCAGCCCAGGATGTCTTGAATTTGGTTCTCCTCTATTTACAACATTTCCAGCACTTCCAGCTGAAATTCATATGTTTTAGTCTCTAGTCAGGCAGCCCCATCGAAATCTCCACGTTGGGCCAACGTTAGCAGCAGTGTCACCCAGTAGTATAAGCCAAACCTGACGGTATAACGCTCCTGCACCAGTTGAGTTCAGCTGGCACAGGGGTGTTTCTGGGCATGGGGAGGACATTAGAGAGGGCGTTTCTGGGCAGGGTGGGTGGACTGGGAGGTATGCCGGCCCAGGAAGGTGGTGGAGCCAGACCCCCATTTCCAGGTTGTGCAGCCCTGATTTGGACCTGCTAAACAGCAGATGCACTTCTGAGCAAGCCCTAGGGATGACTGGTGCCTACTCCGGGATAAGGACACGAACATGCCCTTTCCCCATGGAGGCTCCAGCCAGCTCCTAATTTGCATTGGATATGGAGCAGGCACACTGGCCTGCCCGCTCCAGCTCAAGTTATATTAGGATTGCACCCTTAATCTATACTCTGTGCATTTTGTCTTTCGTTTCTTTTGAAGATACAAGATGGGACAAATATTTTTCAACCCTGCTTTCATACTTTCATATAAAATATGAAAATATGGATTCCATTTGATATTTATGGAAAGGAAAAAAGGATATTTCAGAACTGCTCAGGAACTGCAGGAGTGACAACTATGAGGTCAATGCTATTTCAGGACCCAATCCTATCCAACTTTACAGCACTGATGTATCCAGTGCTTTTTTTGTTTTAAAAAAAGGTGCAGGAACTCACTTTTGATTGGCACTTGTGTTGGGATCCACCCACTGGAAGTGACGTCATAGCCGGAAGTGGTTGTTGCTGCTTTAAAAAAATGAGGTTGTTGCTGTTTTTTTCAAAAAAAGACGCTCCTGCATGGAGATCGGGGCTGGGGGGACAGAAAGAAAGTGAGAATGAGGTTGTTGCTGCTTTAAAAAAAAACAATTAACAGCTGAGTATCACCACAATGGGGGGGGGGGGAAGAAGCGTGCTTTCCCTGGCTTGCCTCTTCACTGCCACTCTGCTTTGCTCGCAGCTCTGCCGCTCCCCTCACTGCATCCACGTGCTCTAAACTGCAGGCGCAGAGCAGTCTGGAGCGCATTTTGCCGGCAAAAGTGAAAGTCACCCCTGTGCTTTGCGAGCGTGCAGAGCCCGAAGCCAGAGGCCCCTCCCCCCCAAAAAACCCGGTGCATGCAGACTCCATCCCTTTTTGCACTGGGACAGAGTTTGCACTTAAAATTCCAGATGCCAGTCAGTTTAAGTGCGGCACTGCGGAGGACTGCATAAAGAAGGTGCCAGAACGCCGTTCCCATGCGTTCTATGTATCTATACCAGTGGTCAAAGTGCCAATGTGAGCTGCATCCTGCGATAGGGAGGGCAGTCATGGAGGCAACATTTCTTTCCTTACCTCAGGCTGATTTGCAACTGCATCGGTGTTGGAAAGTTGGATAGGATTGGGGCCTTTGCGGCTGTTTTCAACAAAAGACTCTTAAAATGATAGGTTGTGAGCTTTGCTGGCTGATTACACCTATCAAGGAAAAAAATGCTTAAGTAACATTGCATTTTGCTACAATTTCTGCTATTTTTCTTCTTTTTTCTCTAAAATAAAATATTTTATTTAATTAGATCTTTCTCTCAGGGTATCCAGTTTGCAATCATGTTTTATGCAAGAGGCTGCCTAGGCAAAGGCCTTACAATATAAACCCCGATCAGCCCAAAGAAGCCAGGGTTCACTCTGTTCCCATGGTACATGACTACAGTATTTCAGTGTGGCACATTTAAGACTATAGATCTAGGGTGGGACATGTTCCTGATTAATTAAAAAGAGATTTGTGACAGCAATTAAAAAGTAGTCCATGCCATTTTTTACCAAATTAAGGCGGTGCATAAGCTTGAGCTAAATGTTTTACTCCACTGCAAATGTGCCTGGAAGTTAACACACAGTAAAAAGTAGAAAAAATCCTTTAATGTTACTATAGAACAGTACTTCACCATTTGTGTTTGGTCCCTTATTCAAATAATGCAGCTTCTACAATGAAATTGAGACACAGCCTTATCTTTCCTGAAGTACAATGTTCCGCAGTTTCTCCCCTCCCAATACTAAATACAACTCCTGGGACCCCTGCAGCAGTGTAGAAAAGGGATTCCCACACTGCTTCCCTGAACTTAATCTCCTTTGGGGGTTGTATGGTTTGTTCTGCAGGGCAAATAACAGCTAGCTGGGATATTTGGGCCAGGGGGAAGATGCTACAATCTCAGTCTAGATTGGGGGCACCGGTGACTGCATTTACTTTTTTAAAAAATGTGGGTGATCCAATCATAGTGAAGGAGAATTCACTGAGGGTGAGGCTGCATTGTCTAGTGGTTAGTTCCCATGTAAGTCTTTTTGATATCTGCTTTGCCCTTTTACCAGGTCAGCCGCTAAAGTGGGGCGGGGGGACAACTGATAGATCCATCTGCTGCCACTGTTCCAAACTAAGGCAATCATGCAGAGGTGGGCCATGTGGAAAAACAGCCCCTCCTAAAAGAGCACAGGGTTCTCATTTAAAATCAAATCACAATAGTACCCACAAACACTCAAAAATGACAACCCATTGAACTATCTGTGAACATGGATTAGGCAGACAAGGAGTCAAAACATACTCAGTATATAGAAAATCCGAAAGGGAAAAAGATTAAACAAAATGGGGAAAGTAGATAGAAAAAAGTACAAGAAACTGCTGAAAAATGCTTGTCTTTGGCCGGATGGACACACACACACATATAGCTTGACCAAATTGGCTACTAGTAATGCCCAGCAGAGGGAGATAAGAAGCTGTTCAAGAGCAAAGTACAGTACTGTTCAGGTGTGCCCCAGTATCTACTGATTTGTTATCCACAGTTTCAGTTATTCACGGATACAATGGATACTGCGATGGCTATTAAAAAGATAGGGGAACATTAAACTAATCTTTTTTTTTACCTTGTTGCAGCAAAATCACTGATGTTCCCCGATCTTTAAAAGGGCGTATCCAGTGTCCAGTTTCAAGTATCCATGGGGCGGGGGATCCAGAACGGAATCCCAGCGGATACGGGGCATGCCTATACATACAACTTCAGCATTTTACTAAACCAGTGAAGTTTGAAGACTAAGAGTGCAATCCTAACCTGGAGTTAGGCCAGCACAGTTAGGCCAGCAAAGTTTAGCTGGCACAAGAGTCACTGTAAAGTATGTTTGGACCACTCTCAGAGTCAGAGAGGCCAGCACACAGACATGCACCATCCTCCCTGACTCCAGGAGTGGTCCAAACGTGCTTTACGGTGTCCCTTGTGCCGGACAAACTTTGCTGGCCTAACTCCAGGTTTAGGATTGCGCTCTTAGTCTGCAGTACAAAATTCCCTAAATGTGCCTAACTAGAAATGCAGTCCCTGTTACTAGCTACTTAGGTTGTCGCAGAAATTCTGGTCCTTATGCTTACTGGAAAGTAAATGGATTGCCTTCTGCAAACCAGCAGCTGCCTATTTCTAATGGCACCTAGTAAAATACACCCAAGTGTGTCTGTGCCTGAACTTAAGAAAACTTAGGTTTGATGATGTAATAGACTGATCTGATTAAGTAAGAGGAAACCACCTGGTCCTTTATCTAGACCAGCCATTTTCAAACTAATGTGCCATGGCACGTTGGTGTGTCACGAATGGTCCACAGGAGTTTTGCAGTTTGGGTGAGGGAATTGAAGGGAAGATCATTTCTTAGTTGGGTCATTGGGGGAAGTGAGCCCCACTCCAGCAATGCAGTGTGCCTTGTCAATGGTCAAAACATTGCTGATGTGCACCTTGTCAGTCTGCCATGAGATGAAATAGATTGAAAATTGCTGATCTAGGCACAAGTTTGGCTTTCCAATCAGTAGGTGCATGCCAGTAGGACCTTTGGCTAGTTCAGATACAGGGATAGTCCAAACACACATTCCACACATGCCTGTCTGGGAATCGTGTTTTCCACAAATGACGAAGGCTACTGTAGGAGGCTGTCCTAGCAGATTTTAGACTGTTGAACCAATGCAGGAGTCTATGGGGGAATTAGAAGTGTTCAAAACAATAATTTTGCAGAATTATTTGCAGAATAAGCAAATAATGGGAGGGAACTGGGCATTACTCTTTTTTTTTTACATTATTGCTGCTGTTCAATTGTATGACTTTATTTTAATATAACAGTAACCCTGGGAGTAAAAATGGAGAAGGGGAGACTCTGGAAACTACAGGCCGGTCAGTCTAACAAATGTTCTGTGTAAGATGGTGGAAAGCCTCATCAAAAATAAAATCCTAAAACACGTAGAGGAACAAGCGTTGCTGAAGGTAAGTCAGCATGGCTTCTGTAAGGGTAAGTGTTGCCTCACGAACCTTTTGGAATTCTTTGAAAAGGTCAACAGGCATGTGGATGTGAGAGAGCCTGTGGATATCATATATCTGGATTTTCAGAAAGCATTTGAGACAGTCCCCCACCAAAGGCTGTTGAGGAAACTTCACAGTCAGGGAATAAGAGGTCATGTCCTCTTATGGATTCAGAATTGGTTGAGGGCCAGGAAACAGAGAGTGGGGATTAATGGGCAATTTTCAAAGTGGAGAGAAGTGAAAAGCGGAGTGCCCCAAGGATCTGTCTTGGGGCCGGTGCTTTTCAACTTGTTCATAAATGACCTGGAGACAGGGATAAACAGCGAGGTGGCCAAGTTTGCGGATGACACACAACTTTTCCAGGTGGTAAAGACCAGAAGGGATTGTGAAGAGCTCCAGAAGGATCTCTCCATGTTGGGGGAATGGGCAGCAAAATGGCAGATGCATTTCAACATAGACAAGTGTAAAGTGATGCACATTGGGGCAAAAACCCAAACCTCACCTATAGGCTTATGGGTTCTGAGCTCTCTGTGACAGCTCAGGAGAGAGATCTTGGGGTGCTGGTGGACAATTCGATGAAGGTGTCGACCCTGTGTGCGGCAGCAGTTAAGAAGACCATGCCAATTCCATGCTTGGAGTAATTAAAAAAGGGATTGAGAATAAAACAGCCAATATTATCATGCCATTGTAGAAATCAATGGTAAGGCCACATCTAGAATATTGCGTACAATTCTGGTCACCACATCTCAAAAAGGACATAGTGGAGCTGGAAAAGGTGCAGAAGAGAACGACAAAAATGATTACGGGGCTGGGGCACCTCCCTTATGAAGAAAGACTGCAGCGTTTGGGGCTCTTCAGCCTAGAAAAAAGGCGCCTGAGGGGGGACATGATTGAGACATACAAAATTATGCATGGGAGGGATGAAGTCGATAGAGGGATGTTCTTTTCCCTCTCTCACAACACCAGAACCAGGGGACAACCACTGAAATTGAGTGTTGGGAGAGTTAAAACCGATAAAAGGAAATACTTTTTTACCCAGTGAGTAATTAAGCTATGGAACTTCTTGCCACAGGAGGTGGTGATGGCATTTGGCGTGGATGCCTTTAAAAGGGGATTGGACAGATTTCTGGAGGAAAAGTCCATCGTGGACTATGGGCCATGATGGGTGGTGCAACCTCCTTACATTAATAGTAGGCTACTTCAAAATACCAGGTGCAAAGAAATGGCAACAGGATACAAGCATCTAGCTTTCTACTGAGCTCACTTAGGCATCTGGTGGGCCACTGTGAGATACAGGAAGCTGGACTAGATGGGCCTTTGACCTGATCCAGCAGGGCTATTCTTATGTTCAACAGACTACGGATGCCTCAAATGAAGCATTTTATCTGGCCTTCTCTACAAGCAAGCCACAAATGCTGACCAAGTTCTGTAATTTAGTTTCTGAGTGCAGCATCAGTCTATCTTGGGCATTGAAACATGATGAGAAAACATTTTCTGTGATGGTTTAGATGCTTAAGATAGTCCATGTTCTTTCTGTTTCTAACTGATAGAAATTTAAGCCGCTAGAAGGACAAGCAATTAAAATGAGCAGAATGGATTCTGGATTCTATTGTGCTAACTGGATCAGACTCGGTTTATCACATTGATCTGGGCACGATGTAGGACTATGGTGCAGGTATATATGTTACATCCCAAAAGAAAGCTTTTGTTCATTTCTTCACAAGAGAGTCCCTTTCCTCCACTGCACCAAAAAATCATGCCTTGTCGAATTCCCAGGCTCCCTTCCATTCCATGCCATTTCACATTTCTCTCATGTGATTCATATGAAGAGGGAGGTCACATGTAAGAGAAGGGGGTTTGAAATGTTGTTGGCTAAGCTGTTCCATTCCAAGGACCAACAGTCCAAGTCTAAGCCCTGGCTGAGTTCAGTGGCAAAGAAAAGGCTGTCGTTGCATCCTATGGGGCCAGAGCAGCTGCTGGAGCCACCTCGGGGTAAGGGTAAACAGGCCTTACCTGTGGAAAGCCCCAGTGGCTCCAACGGGTCTCCTCAGATCTGTGCCTGCTCAAAAGTGGGCACAGAACTGAGGAGCCCATGTAGGGCTCCATGGCCGAGGGGGGCAGGATTCAGTGGCAGACTGCTGCCATCCCTAACCCTGCCAGGCCCAATCCTCCCCTTACCCAATTCCACCCCCTCCCCACCTTCCTCCCGCCCTGAAAAGGCTCACCACTGGTCAGCAGCTAAACCTACTTCCGGCACTCCATCAGGTGTCTTCTCAGCCCAAGGCCTGACTGACACTGGCTTCAATGCCAATGGTACACACTTATACCACCAGTGGAAAATGCTTTATGGCACTTTCATGACACCCAGTGTTGTACCACTGGCGCTGGGCTCGTCAGGATTGAGCCCCAAGTTTACCAATCTGTTTCTGCTGACTCATGTGCAAGGCACTGCAAGAATGATGGCGCTAGGTTGCCAAGACCAAGCACTCTCCTGAGTTGAAAATGGGGTGAAAATGGTGGATAGGGCTTGCAAAACAAACCCAGAGACTAGGCTGTAGCCACAGTTTATTTCAAGGAGAGAAGCAGGGCAAAGGATACGAAGCTGCTTCCTGGATACAAGGGGCCTGCTGCAAGGCAGCCCATAAAAGGATGGTTGCCCAGCACCCACAAAGCAGCTTTTGGAAGGGAAGATGGGAAAAAGCTGGAAAGAGTACAGTCAGTTACGAGTCCTGGGTGCCAGCTTAGTACAGTGGTTTTTGGATAACAGCTGGAATGGGGATGCTTCTCGCAGCACTAGCAGGTAAATGAGCAACACAACCAACAGTAAAGCAATCAAATTCAAAGAGTGAAGATATGTGGGACCCTGTGTCCCATCATCACATGGTACATGTATCCAAGCATGTCACACACTGAAATAAAAACAAAGGTAGGCAACAAATTTCCAATTGCTCTTAAATTTGCTTTGGCAAGAGACAGACAAAAGCTTTTGAAAGTGTGTTGATCAAGTCTTTGCTTCCCATATACATACATGTAAAACAACATAAAGTTGCTCTCTCTCTCTCTCTCTCTCTCTCTCTCTCTCTCTCTCTCTCTCT
>JAJKFI010035399.1:0-17070 GCA_029204185.1 Lerista edwardsae | reverse complement strand
CTATCCACCTTGCTTGGTTGTGACATCTAATGCTGAAGAAAAAAAAAACAGTATTCTATATGGAACCCATATTCAACCACTCATAATAGGTAATCATTAAATCATGTTATGCCCCCACATTGATTTCCATTCTTGATTCCAGAAGATTCCACTATATTACAGGAATTCATAGGACAACCACAATACACAAAAAGGAGCAAAAATGGAAGAAATTTTAGTAGCAAGCACTCAGACTCAGTAGGCAGCTGCAAGGAAAAAATCCATTCTTAAGTCAGACATTACATATTATTGAGAAAGAGATCAATTTTTAGAAAAAGAGAGCCACTTAAAGAGGAATTTGCAAGTGGCTCAGAGATGGGAGCACCTGATGCTGCAGGACTGCTGGAACAAAACAAGCATGGACCTAGTCCAGCGATGGCAAACCTTTTGGGCTCCGTGTGTCAAAACTTCAGAAAATGCTTAACTTGAGTCTGCTGGTGTGTCAATCCCCCTCCCAAACAAAAGAGAAAATTATTTATATTCATTTATTTAAAGAAGAAATATAGTCCAATCGTGTGTCCAGTCCTCCCCTTCCTTTAGGTATTACATAAAGAAACTTCAAATACTTACAAAAATGAAAAATGAATTAAATAAACTCAGTTTTTGTCAGGTGTTGGTAAATGCTGGTGTGTCACCCCAAACGTTGTGGTGTGTCACCTTTGACACGCATGTCATAGATTCGCCATCACTGACCTAGTCAATCCGTTGGATGGGAGACCAATGGGAGCCTCATGTCAATGCAAGATACATTTAAAAAGAGAGGGGAAGAACTTGTAAATGAACTATATAATTTTGAGAAATGTCTAGAGTCCTGATTTCAAAAAAGCAAAACCAAACCAAGTACTCATAAATTGATCCAACTCATTATGAGACTAAACATGAAGCAATATAATAAAAATGGTTGTAAGTGCATCACAATATAAACCAGCCAAGGAAATGTCAGTATTTATGCAATAAACCAAATTAATTATTGAGTATTGACATCTATCCCCAAAAAGGAGCCTGTGACAAAGCAGAAGCAGTATGTAGCAAGGATACTGAGCATCAGATAACAGACTGGGTAAGAGAGGGGGGAAGGAGAAATCACTTTAACCTTTTTTCTTCAAAGAGGAAGGTTTGTCCTTATATATTTATTATTTATTTACTATGTATAATCACCTTGCATGAGTATTAGTCAGAATCAGTCTTACTCTACCTTCAGGCACACAAACTGTAAAGATGCGCAGAACACAAGAGAGGGAGGAAGTGGTGTGTAGTAATGTGCAGACAAGTAGATGTGATAAGAGTTCTCTCTCTCTCTCTCTCTCTCTCTCACACACACACACACACACACACACACACACACACAGAGAGAGAGAGAGAGAGAGAGAGAGAGAGAGAGAGAGTAAAAGCTTTGTATAATGTGTGAACACCCATATGTGTGTACATACGTACTAGTGCAGGCATGGAAGGGTAACAGGTGTTTATGGGCAAAAGTAGCTTACGTGTATGGATGTGAAAAAAATAGAGTCAAGGAGTGGGGCGTTAAATATGTTAAAATTACATTGTAAAGATGTTATAAACCATTTTGAGAAGTTGTGGTCAAATAGCAGGATAATGGCAAATAACAAATCTCAGAACTCAATAAATGGGAGTGCATAATATCAATACGCACAAGGAAAACACAAGACTGTTTGCATACACACAGGCACTACATACTTGCATGCACAAGCACGGACTCTGCTTGTGCACACAGTGTCTTCTCATGCACATCTCGCTCTCTCTATATGTAACTAAGAGAATGAGAGAGATGTGGGCCCATGTCGTCCGGGTCATTACTGTACGCTGTCTGGGCAGTTATTATTGCAATATCACAAAAAAGGCAGAAGTCAACAACAGCATCCTCCTTATGTCTAGGAATATCACGGCTGAAGTGCCAGAGAGCAGCTACCTCCTTTCACCTCCCTCCCCGTCTCTGTGGCTGCAGAGAGCACAAAAGCCTCACCTCGTCTACTCACCTATCGTCGTTCTGCCATCCCTGATCTCCCAGCAACAAATCCCGGAACCTGTACCTGGGAGGAAGCGGAGGGACTTCACTCTCCAGATCCACCATCCTGCCTGAGAGAGGGGGGGCAGCACTCCTCAAGGTAGGAGCCCCAGCAGTACAGAACAGACAAGGCGGCGGCAATAGCAACAACACGTCTCCTTCTCAGAGAAGGAAGAGGGCGCCACGCGGCTCGTGCTTCTCCCGGAGGTGAGCGCGCAAACCCGCTGCACCTGCTGAGAAAGTTCTGTTTTCTGTTTGCAACCTCTCCCGCAACAGGAGGCAAAGCAGGAGGGCGCGCGCGCGCCGCAGGCACCCGGGCAGCGCCTGCAAATGCACGCGCAGCTCCCTCAGCCTGCCGGGATCGACAACAAAGAGCTGCTGCCTGCTTCCATCTATTCCCAGCCATGCAAATGTCGTTTGGAGCTGCCGCTGGCAGCTCCACCAATCACGTGTGTCCGTCAAGTGCACAATACAGTGACGTGAGCGGGAACCTCCTTCCGTCAACCAATACGGTTTGCCTCGCTAGCATAGGGAGGATCGAGGGGTTTCTCTCGCAGACCAAAATGAGTAGAGGTGGGTGAAAAGGGAGGAGGGAGTCTAGGCTGCAGTCCTAAACCAATATCCAGTGTGGTACTGTGCAGGAGCCCTAGGGAGTTCACTGGCAAGTGCCCCGCAAGCTGGAACTGCACGTGTTGTTTTGAAATGTGACTTACTCTTGTACCTTACCCCAGGCACGTTTCCTCCATCACTTACCTACTTGAAGAGAAAATAACATTGGCTAAATTTTGGTGTGGCGAGCTACTTTTAATCTGCCCCCCCCCCCAACCTCATTAACGGGGGACTGAAAGCTAGTGGCGGTAGCAACATGATAGCTAAACGATAAGGATAGCAGCTTAGTGAGGAAACCCTACACCAAGGATGGGGAGTATTTTCCATCCACAGATGGGAAACTTTGGGGTCGCCAGACTTTGGGTCACCACTGGTGAATTGCCATTGAAGGCTCCTGCTTGGTCCTCACTGTAGGGAGTTTTAAGAACAAAAAGACTGCACCTTTTAGTTTTCTGGGCCAAATCTAGCTGAGATGGGTGAGGACTGGGTGGGTGGGTGTTACTGTTGGAGTCCACTATCACCTTCCCAGGTGGGAGCTGGGCCAGGTATGGTTTCCTTTTCTCTGCCCTTTTAATGATCAGTCGGATTGGCTGCCAAAGGTCTGTTACTACTACTGTAGCCACAGGGATTGGGGGGGGGGGTTGTTAGATTTTGGTTTATATGTGGTTTTGGTTGGTGGTAGATTTTTTTTTTTTACTTCTTCAGTTGGGCAGACTCCATGCAGGGACTATGTGTTTTTAGTATACAGAGCTTGTGAGGTGGAAGGGGCTGTAGTACTGCCATTAGGAGAATGGCAGGCCAAGGAAGATATGGTGGTCGGAATTGGGTCTGCTGTTTCAGCAGAAAAAGAATGTGTCACAGGCAAACCAGGGGTCTTTCTCAGAGGCGTATCTAGGGTATTGCGTGGAGTGGCAAGAGCCATGGGCGCCATTTGCCAGGGGGCACCAATTGCCCTCAGCCCTGCTACGCAGTGTTCAAGAAGACGCCTGATCCATGGCTGAAGGGAAGTCGTTTCCCTCGGCCACTGCTCACACAAAACTGCCCGAGTGGTGGCCAGAAGACACCGCGCGCACCCCGGCTCTGCCTACCGGGGAGGCGCGTGGTGTCTCCTGGCCACCGCTCAGGCAGTTTTGCTCAAGCAGTGGCCAATGGAAGCTGTGCACCTCCCCAGCTCTGCGAACCGGGGAGGTGCGCGGTGTCTTCTGGCCGCCGCTTGGGCAAAACAAGGAGGCAGGGGCTTGGCTTCTCCCCACCATGGCTTGGCCAAAGTTGGCTGAACCATGGTGGACAGAAGCCACACCCTGCAACGTTGTGACGTCATGCCGTTGTGACATCTTTTTTCTCTAAAATAAAATATTTTATTTAATTAGACTTTTCTCTCAGGGTATCCAGTTTGCAATCATGTTTTATGCAAGAGGCTGCCTAGGCAAAGGCCTTACAGTATAAACCCCGATCAGCCCAAGGAAGCCAGAGTTCACTCTGTTCCCATGGTACATGACTATTTCAGTGTGGCACATTTAAGACTATAGATCTAGGGTGGTACATGTTCCTGATTAATTAAAAAGAGATTTGTGACAGCAATTAAAAAGTAGTCCATGCCATTTTTCACCAGATTAAGGCGGTGCATAAGCTTGAGCTAAATGTTTTACTCCACTGCAAATGTGCCTGGAAGTTAACACACAGTAAAAAGTAGAAAAAATCCTTTAATGAAGTGAAGAACAGTACTTCACCATTTGTTCACCAGTACTTCACCATCATTCAAATAATGCAGCTTCTGCAATGAAAGTGAGACACAGCCTTATCTTTCCTCAAGTACAATGTTCCGCAGTTTCTCCCCTCCCAATACTAAATACAACTCCTGGGACCCCTGCAGCAGTGCAGAAAAGGGATTCCCACATTGCTTCCCTGAACCTAATCTCCCTTGGGGGTTGTATGGTTTGTTCTGCAGGGCAAATAACAGCTAGCTGGGATATTTGGGGCAGGGGGAAGATCCGCAATCTCAGTCTAGATTGGGGGGCACTAGTGACATTGTGACGTCACAACATTGTGTGCCATGGGCGCGGTTTCACCCTGGTACGCCTCTGACTTTCTTCCCTTCTCCTAGCTCTCAGGCTGCTGGTGTTGCTGGTAGTGAACCTTTAAGCTTGAAGTTGCAATTACTGAATACCAGGTCCGTGAATAATAAAAAGGAGGCAGATTTGGATGGTAAAAATTCTTTAGATAAATAAAGGCATAGATGCAGAGCCAATAAAGATCTGGCAGTGACGCTTGTCAGTGCAATCCTACAGCCAGGAACAGTCCATGCCAACCCCACACCTCCCAATTCAGCTGCCTCCCCCAATTTCCACCACCCAGGACCAGCCCACTCACGATGTGACATGAAAGTGTTGAGTCAAGCAATTCCTCTGATGGATAGCTTGCAGCAGTAGGGCGGTGACAAAGTTTGCAACCTGCCTCAAGTGGCACTTTGGCTCAGGCCACACTGCTGCTGCCCATTCACCTACTGTTGCAAGTTCACACCTATCCTCAAATACACACACCATATTGCGTGCACATACTGTACATGCAGGGCATACCCCCAATACATACCATTGGGGGTGCACTGGAGATTCCACCTGCTAATCTGGCAACTCTATCCATATGAATGCAGAAAACACAGGAGCATGACAAGAAGCTGACACCCTCCTTCAAGTCCAGTCCTGCTGCCTCCACTACTGCTTCCTTTAGTGCCATGTTTTCCAACCAGGGGTCAACCCCACAGAACAACAGGAATCAACATATCCCCCCTTAAAGCGAGTGAGGACCTGGCAGCAATGGCACTACTGTGTTCGTACCTCTGCCACAGCTGTTGAAGCGAAAAGCAGGGGTGGACTTATTCTTCTGCATCTGGATGGAGATGCTACAAAACCTGAATTCTCACCACTGCCACAGATTGGTAAGCCCCAAAACCCTCCTTTCTTTTAACCTAGTCAGCAGTTGTGCAAACCTAGAAATACCATTGATGCCATCACTGCTCCCCCATTACAGCACCACAAGGTCTTAGTGATTTATTTACCATCAAGTAAATAAATCAGTTCGAGACCGCACGATGGAGTGAGCTCCTGTCGCTTGTCCCAGCTCCTGCCAACCTAGCTGTTCGAAACAGAGGCGGGACGGGACGGCGCCCCATGGCAGGCGCTGAAACCGCACCCCCCCCACGTCACCCCGCCCCCGCGCGTCATGCAGACACGCCTTCCTTACCCCGGAAACGCTCTATTTCGGAGCGTAAGGGAGGCGTGGGCGGGCGGGAGAGCCAGAAACTGCGCGGTCTCTCCCAGACTGCGCACAATGGCGCCCCACCGCTGCTCCACGCCCCATGGCTCGTGCCATGGGTTGCTACAGGTAAGATACGCGCCTGGTTCGAAAGCATGTAAAAATGTGAGTAGATAAATAGGTACCACTTTGGTGGGAAGGTAACAGCGTTCCGTGCACCATGTTGTGTAGTCATGCCCACCACATGACCACAGAAATTTGCCCTTGGACAAACGCTGGCACTTTGGCTTAGAAATAGAGATGAGCACCATCCCCTACAATCAGTCACGATTAGACCATTCAGTCATGGGAAACCTTTATCTTTTAAAGGTTAAGAACCACTGGTTTAGTGAGGGAATTTATTCCCTTACCAGCCACTAGAAGGTGTGAGAGAGGAGGCAAAGCACTGGGCAAGGAAGAGAAGGAAGGCAAACTGCCCCTATACAATGAATTTCACCGTGTAGTGCTGCTTCACCAGAGCTACTGTCTCCATTGTTGCCTCTAGTGGAGCATTCCCTCCACCGATCACTAGAGGAAGCAGTATGATAGCAGAGGCAGCAGAAGCTAACTCCTTGAAACACAGTTGGCTCTTCCCATCATTCTTTTGGGCATTAGCATATGAGAAGAAGATGGAGCCAGCCTCCAGGAAAATAATACAAGCAGAAGTGGGGAACAGGGCACCCCAAGCCAGCTTTCTGTCTCCCCCAATCTGCCACCTAAGGCAACGTTTTCAGCTGTTCCTGCCTAAAGCTCTATTCTATGAGCATTTACTCAGAGTAAATCCTACTGAGGTAATCAGAATATACTCCCCAGTGAAGTGCATACTAGGGCTACAACATTACGTACCTAATACATTAATTAGTGAGCCTTCTGAATTTGGTTCACCAACTGCCATCTGGACCATTGAAAGAGAGTGTGAGTCAGCCACATGTGTGCCAAAGGGATTTGACATTAACTCCATTTGGGGCAGAGGTTTTGACCAGCCATGGTGTACACTCCCTTGTCAAAGTGGTTCTACAGCAAAAAGATTGAAATTCATAGACTATATCATGTCAAAACCCAAATTCTTGTTCTATCTGTGTAGACATTTTATTACTGAGTTTTGTGTTTGTTTCTTTTTTTGCTTCAAAAAGAGACATAACATGCAGACTTGGGTCTTTTGGCTAGGTTGGTAATCTGCTCACTGTGCTATGCAGAAATATGTATCGCTGTTGCCTGAAGAGAAATCATAGGGCCATTCAATGCTCCCAGTTCCTGATAGCATTCAGTTATTTCATTCTTACAAAAATCTGTCTTGCTGCAATAAACAGCAACACCTAGTCCTAGCCACTCTCCATTCAATGATTTACACACACACACACACACACACACACACACACACACCCTGCTTGAGCTTTGCAGTTTTAGTGCCTGCTATGGTCTTACATTACACAGCAGCACTTTATTGTTCTGTGAAATATTCCCCTATGTTCTTCTGTCCCCTCATCATCTGGGAACAAAGGTTTGAGTTCATCTATTTACCAGAGGTCAGGAACCAAGGGAATAGCTTTCATAAAGGATTAATCTAATGCTGGAGCATTTGCAGAATTGTTGTAGTGGGCAGCAGTAGAGCCAGGTTTGAGTAAATGCAATCTTTCTGAAACTTCACCCCACCTCATTCTTGCTGTGTCCTTAATCTGGGGGAAAACGTTAATACAGCAAAGAGGATGCTATAAGATACAGAAGCACTCGGAGACCATACCACGGTCACTTGGCATTTGGGGGGAGGGAGGGGCTTTTGAGGGGGCTTGACAAAGCTACTGCCATTTACTCTGTTGTGGGAGCCACCAAAGTGTGCAAACCTGTCAGACCTATTAGATGTATGTTGCATTTCCTTTTAAAAATCTTTTTGACTACACACCAAAAAATGCATTGTAACACCTTTTTCCTGCCAAGGCCCTATGAATTGTGTGGGTCTAATTTGCTGCTCACACTAGAATTCCCAATTGAAATGCTAATAGCTTTGTTACATAGAAGAGGTGTGCTTACTAAAGGGAAAACTAGACACAGTGGAAGGCCAGTGTGTTAGAACTTGGTTACCACCAAATTCTTATAAGGCATGGGGTAGAAGGGTTTATTGTAGTAGTTAGATTTGCATCCCAATTTTTTTACAGGAGTCTCTAAAACAGCTTACAAAGTTTGTAAATTTATCCTATTAAAAACAAAACAAAATAATTCACTTCATCATTAAAATATCTCTCTCTCTCTCTCTCTCTCTCTCTCTCTCTCTCTCTCTCTCTCTCTCTCTCTCATTTATATTTTTAAATTTTATTTAAAAATTATTAAACAGATAATAACATAAAAAATTCTACTAATACACATCTAAAAAACTGCAGCAAGAGCAAAGGCGCATATCCTAATTATCCAGAGGCGTCATCCTACAGGAACGGGGCGGTACCCCGTGCCGGTAGTTCCGGGGAGAGCGGGCACAGAGCAGCAGCGCGCGGCAGACTCTGCACACTGTTTTTGCCTGCCCGCCTGCCCGCCCCTGCGCCTGGATCACTCTGTAAGAGACCTCTGCCGGGCGCAGGGAGGCGTTGCCGGGCGCTGCAAGGGGGCGGGGAGCTACAGCTCACCCGTCCGTCCCCACAGCGTTCCAGATCCTGGCGCCAGCAGCATTCCGGCTGCTGGTGCCAGTGAATGACATCACTGTAATTATCTATATCTCTGTTTTTCTCTTAGCCTAATTTCCAATTCATACTCTGACCCCCCCTTCTTTTTTCATCCATTTGTTTTCAGATCTCTTCCCCCTAAATTACATTTGTAAAACCTAGCTCCACAAATTGTTATATAATTTTTTTCTCCACATGCAAAAGGTCAATAAGTAATTTCCAATTATTAACATGTACTGTATTTACTATTTCTTAACTAAAATCATATATTTATCCCTTTCATCTAGCCTAAATTTTTTATCCATCATTCTTAAACCACATGTGTTTCTATAGTTTTCATATTATACGTAAAGTATTCTGTCTGCACTCATCGTACATTAAAATAACATTCCAAGTCCTTTCTTCATACAATCTTCTATCCACTCCTACAAAAAAAAAATTCTAGCTTCATCTTTATATTTACTATTAAGCTCTGTTAAAATATCTATTTATCTGTCTGGATCTCATTCTAAATTGTTGGCTTTTCTACAACATATACTAAAAAGAGCTCTTATTCCTAATGTTTCACCCACCTATTTGGTTTATTTTCCTACCTTTTTATTATATTACTTTATCCATCATTTAATTAGAAGAATCATAACAAACTGTAAATGTATGTCATTTTACTCCATTATTGTCTCATTATTCCCTTAAGATGTCATAACCCACATTTTTTACCTCTTAACTTCTACATTCTTTATATTCCTTTCCTTGCAGAATATACCATTACACCCAAAGTCACCACCACCTTGGCCTTCTATTCAAGTCCAGTTGTTTCCAGTCCACCAATAGAAACTCCGCATCACCTTCCCATATCTCAGTTCTTATGTCCTTTCCCAAATCTTCTGGCAATGCTCCAAATCTCCACATTTTCTCTTTTTGCACTCATTCCCTCAGCCCAGGATGTCTTGAATTTGGTTCTCCTCTATTTACAACATTTCCAGCACTTCCAGCTGAAATTCATATGTTTTAGTCTCTAGTCAGGCAGCCCCATCGAAATCTCCACGTTGGGCCAACGTTAGCAGCAGTGTCACCCAGTAGTATAAGCCAAACCTGACGGTATAACGCTCCTGCACCAGTTGAGTTCAGCTGGCACAGGGGTGTTTCTGGGCATGGGGAGGACATTAGAGAGGGCGTTTCTGGGCAGGGTGGGTGGACTGGGAGGTATGCCGGCCCAGGAAGGTGGTGGAGCCAGACCCCCATTTCCAGGTTGTGCAGCCCTGATTTGGACCTGCTAAACAGCAGATGCACTTCTGAGCAAGCCCTAGGGATGACTGGTGCCTACTCCGAGATAAGGACACGAACATGCCCTTTCCCCATGGAGGCTCCAGCCAGCTCCTAATTTGCATTGGATATGGAGCAGGCACACTGGCCTGCCCGCTCCAGCTCAAGTTATATTAGGATTGCACCCTTAATCTATACTCTGTGCATTTTGTCTTTCGTTTCTTTTGAAGATACAAGATGGGACAAATATTTTTCAACCCTGCTTTCATACTTTCATATAAAATATGAAAATATGGATTCCATTTGATATTTATGGAAAGGAAAAAAGGATATTTCAGAACTGCTCAGGAACTGCAGGAGTGACAACTATGAGGTCAATGCTATTTCAGGACCCAATCCTATCCAACTTTACAGCACTGATGTATCCAGTGCTTTTTTTGTTTTAAAAAAAGGTGCAGGAACTCACTTTTGATTGGCACTTGTGTTGGGATCCACCCACTGGAAGTGACGTCATAGCCGGAAGTGGTTGTTGCTGCTTTAAAAAAATGAGGTTGTTGCTGTTTTTTTCAAAAAAAGACGCTCCTGCATGGAGATCGGGGCTGGGGGGACAGAAAGAAAGTGAGAATGAGGTTGTTGCTGCTTTAAAAAAAAACAATTAACAGCTGAGTATCACCACAATGGGGGGGGGGAGATGCGTACTTTCCCTGGCTTGCCTCTTCACTGCCACTCTGCTTTGCTCGCAGCTCTGCCGCTCCCCTCACTGCATCCACGTGCTCTAAACTGCAGGCGCAGAGCAGTCTGGAGCGCATTTTGCCGGCAAAAGTGAAAGTCACCCCTGTGCTTTGCGAGCGTGCAGAGCCCGAAGCCAGAGGCCCCTCCCCCCCCAAAAAACCCGGTGCATGCAGACTCCATCCCTTTTTGCACTGGGACAGAGTTTGCACTTAAAATTCCAGATGCCAGTCAGTTTAAGTGCGGCACTGCGGAGGACTGCATAAAGAAGGTGCCAGAACGCCGTTCCCATGCGTTCTATTAGAAAAAAAGCCCTGGATGTATCTATACCAGTGGTCAAAGTGCCAATGTGAGCTGCATCCTGCGATAGGGAGGGCAGTCATGGAGGCAACATTTCTTTCCTTACCTCAGGCTGATTTGCAACTGCATCGGTGTTGGAAAGTTGGATAGGATTGGGGCCTTTGCGGCTGTTTTCAACAAAAGACTCTTAAAATGATAGGTTGTGAGCTTTGCTGGCTGATTACACCTATCAAGGAAAAAAAATGCTTAAGTAACATTGCATTTTGCTACAATTTCTGCTATTTTTCTTCTTTTTTCTCTAAAATAAAATATTTTATTTAATTAGATCTTTCTCTCAGGGTATCCAGTTTGCAATCATGTTTTATGCAAGAGGCTGCCTAGGCAAAGGCCTTACAATATAAACCCCGATCAGCCCAAAGAAGCCAGGGTTCACTCTGTTCCCATGGTACATGACTACAGTATTTCAGTGTGGCACATTTAAGACTATAGATCTAGGGTGGGACATGTTCCTGATTAATTAAAAAGAGATTTGTGACAGCAATTAAAAAGTAGTCCATGCCATTTTTTACCAAATTAAGGCGGTGCATAAGCTTGAGCTAAATGTTTTACTCCACTGCAAATGTGCCTGGAAGTTAACACACAGTAAAAAGTAGAAAAAATCCTTTAATGTTACTATAGAACAGTACTTCACCATTTGTGTTTGGTCCCTTATTCAAATAATGCAGCTTCTACAATGAAATTGAGACACAGCCTTATCTTTCCTGAAGTACAATGTTCCGCAGTTTCTCCCCTCCCAATACTAAATACAACTCCTGGGACCCCTGCAGCAGTGTAGAAAAGGGATTCCCACACTGCTTCCCTGAACTTAATCTCCTTTGGGGGTTGTATGGTTTGTTCTGCAGGGCAAATAACAGCTAGCTGGGATATTTGGGCCAGGGGGAAGATGCTACAATCTCAGTCTAGATTGGGGGCACCGGTGACTGCATTTACTTTTTTAAAAAATGTGGGTGATCCAATCATAGTGAAGGAGAATTCACTGAGGGTGAGGCTGCATTGTCTAGTGGTTAGTTCCCATGTAAGTCTTTTTGATATCTGCTTTGCCCTTTTACCAGGTCAGCCGCTAAAGTGGGGCGGGGGGACAACTGATAGATCCATCTGCTGCCACTGTTCCAAACTAAGGCAATCATGCAGAGGTGGGCCATGTGGAAAAACAGCCCCTCCTAAAAGAGCACAGGGTTCTCATTTAAAATCAAATCACAATAGTACCCACAAACACTCAAAAATGACAACCCATTGAACTATCTGTGAACATGGATTAGGCAGACAAGGAGTCAAAACATACTCAGTATATAGAAAATCCGAAAGGGAAAAAGATTAAACAAAATGGGGAAAGTAGATAGAAAAAAGTACAAGAAACTGCTGAAAAATGCTTGTCTTTGGCCGGATGGACACACACACACATATAGCTTGACCAAATTGGCTACTAGTAATGCCCAGCAGAGGGAGATAAGAAGCTGTTCAAGAGCAAAGTACAGTACTGTTCAGGTGTGCCCCAGTATCTACTGATTTGTTATCCACAGTTTCAGTTATTCACGGATACAATGGATACTGCGATGGCTATTAAAAAGATAGGGGAACATTAAACTAATCTTTTTTTTTACCTTGTTGCAGCAAAATCACTGATGTTCCCCGATCTTTAAAAGGGCGTATCCAGTGTCCAGTTTCAAGTATCCATGGGGCGGGGGATCCAGAACGGAATCCCAGCGGATACGGGGCATGCCTATACATACAACTTCAGCATTTTACTAAACCAGTGAAGTTTGAAGACTAAGAGTGCAATCCTAACCTGGAGTTAGGCCAGCACAGTTAGGCCAGCAAAGTTTAGCTGGCACAAGAGTCACTGTAAAGTATGTTTGGACCACTCTCAGAGTCAGAGAGGCCAGCACACAGACATGCACCATCCTCCCTGACTCCAGGAGTGGTCCAAACGTGCTTTACGGTGTCCCTTGTGCCGGACAAACTTTGCTGGCCTAACTCCAGGTTTAGGATTGCGCTCTTAGTCTGCAGTACAAAATTCCCTAAATGTGCCTAACTAGAAATGCAGTCCCTGTTACTAGCTACTTAGGTTGTCGCAGAAATTCTGGTCCTTATGCTTACTGGAAAGTAAATGGATTGCCTTCTGCAAACCAGCAGCTGCCTATTTCTAATGGCACCTAGTAAAATACACCCAAGTGTGTCTGTGCCTGAACTTAAGAAAACTTAGGTTTGATGATGTAATAGACTGATCTGATTAAGTAAGAGGAAACCACCTGGTCCTTTATCTAGACCAGCCATTTTCAAACTAATGTGCCATGGCACGTTGGTGTGTCACGAATGGTCCACAGGAGTTTTGCAGTTTGGGTGAGGGAATTGAAGGGAAGATCATTTCTTAGTTGGGTCATTGGGGGAAGTGAGCCCCACTCCAGCAATGCAGTGTGCCTTGTCAATGGTCAAAACATTGCTGATGTGCACCTTGTCAGTCTGCCATGAGATGAAATAGATTGAAAATTGCTGATCTAGGCACAAGTTTGGCTTTCCAATCAGTAGGTGCATGCCAGTAGGACCTTTGGCTAGTTCAGATACAGGGATAGTCCAAACACACATTCCACACATGCCTGTCTGGGAATCGTGTTTTCCACAAATGACGAAGGCTACTGTAGGAGGCTGTCCTAGCAGATTTTAGACTGTTGAACCAATGCAGGAGTCTATGGGGGAATTAGAAGTGTTCAAAACAATAATTTTGCAGAATTATTTGCAGAATAAGCAAATAATGGGAGGGAACTGGGCATTACTCTTTTTTTTTTACATTATTGCTGCTGTTCAATTGTATGACTTTATTTTAATATAACAGTAACCCTGGGAGTAAAAATGGAGAAGGGGAGACTCTGGAAACTACAGGCCGGTCAGTCTAACAAATGTTCTGTGTAAGATGGTGGAAAGCCTCATCAAAAATAAAATCCTAAAACACGTAGAGGAACAAGCGTTGCTGAAGGTAAGTCAGCATGGCTTCTGTAAGGGTAAGTGTTGCCTCACGAACCTTTTGGAATTCTTTGAAAAGGTCAACAGGCATGTGGATGTGAGAGAGCCTGTGGATATCATATATCTGGATTTTCAGAAAGCATTTGAGACAGTCCCCCACCAAAGGCTGTTGAGGAAACTTCACAGTCAGGGAATAAGAGGTCATGTCCTCTTATGGATTCAGAATTGGTTGAGGGCCAGGAAACAGAGAGTGGGGATTAATGGGCAATTTTCAAAGTGGAGAGAAGTGAAAAGCGGAGTGCCCCAAGGATCTGTCTTGGGGCCGGTGCTTTTCAACTTGTTCATAAATGACCTGGAGACAGGGATAAACAGCGAGGTGGCCAAGTTTGCGGATGACACACAACTTTTCCAGGTGGTAAAGACCAGAAGGGATTGTGAAGAGCTCCAGAAGGATCTCTCCATGTTGGGGGAATGGGCAGCAAAATGGCAGATGCATTTCAACATAGACAAGTGTAAAGTGATGCACATTGGGGCAAAAACCCAAACCTCACCTATAGGCTTATGGGTTCTGAGCTCTCTGTGACAGCTCAGGAGAGAGATCTTGGGGTGCTGGTGGACAATTCGATGAAGGTGTCGACCCTGTGTGCGGCAGCAGTTAAGAAGACCATGCCAATTCCATGCTTGGAGTAATTAAAAAAGGGATTGAGAATAAAACAGCCAATATTATCATGCCATTGTAGAAATCAATGGTAAGGCCACATCTAGAATATTGCGTACAATTCTGGTCACCACATCTCAAAAAGGACATAGTGGAGCTGGAAAAGGTGCAGAAGAGAACGACAAAAATGATTACGGGGCTGGGGCACCTCCCTTATGAAGAAAGACTGCAGCGTTTGGGGCTCTTCAGCCTAGAAAAAAGGCGCCTGAGGGGGGACATGATTGAGACATACAAAATTATGCATGGGAGGGATGAAGTCGATAGAGGGATGTTCTTTTCCCTCTCTCACAACACCAGAACCAGGGGACAACCACTGAAATTGAGTGTTGGGAGAGTTAAAACCGATAAAAGGAAATACTTTTTTACCCAGTGAGTAATTAAGCTATGGAACTTCTTGCCACAGGAGGTGGTGATGGCATTTGGCGTGGATGCCTTTAAAAGGGGATTGGACAGATTTCTGGAGGAAAAGTCCATCGTGGACTATGGGCCATGATGGGTGGTGCAACCTCCTTACATTAATAGTAGGCTACTTCAAAATACCAGGTGCAAAGAAATGGCAACAGGATACAAGCATCTAGCTTTCTACTGAGCTCACTTAGGCATCTGGTGGGCCACTGTGAGATACAGGAAGCTGGACTAGATGGGCCTTTGACCTGATCCAGCAGGGCTATTCTTATGTTCAACAGACTACGGATGCCTCAAATGAAGCATTTTATCTGGCCTTCTCTACAAGCAAGCCACAAATGCTGACCAAGTTCTGTAATTTAGTTTCTGAGTGCAGCATCAGTCTATCTTGGGCATTGAAACATGATGAGAAAACATTTTCTGTGATGGTTTAGATGCTTAAGATAGTCCATGTTCTTTCTGTTTCTAACTGATAGAAATTTAAGCCGCTAGAAGGACAAGCAATTAAAATGAGCAGAATGGATTCTGGATTCTATTGTGCTAACTGGATCAGACTCGGTTTATCACATTGATCTGGGCACGATGTAGGACTATGGTGCAGGTATATATGTTACATCCCAAAAGAAAGCTTTTGTTCATTTCTTCACAAGAGAGTCCCTTTCCTCCACTGCACCAAAAAATCATGCCTTGTCGAATTCCCAGGCTCCCTTCCATTCCATGCCATTTCACATTTCTCTCATGTGATTCATATGAAGAGGGAGGTCACATGTAAGAGAAGGGGGTTTGAAATGTTGTTGGCTAAGCTGTTCCATTCCAAGGACCAACAGTCCAAGTCTAAGCCCTGGCTGAGTTCAGTGGCAAAGAAAAGGCTGTCGTTGCATCCTATGGGGCCAGAGCAGCTGCTGGAGCCACCTCGGGGTAAGGGTAAACAGGCCTTACCTGTGGAAAGCCCCAGTGGCTCCAACGGGTCTCCTCAGATCTGTGCCTGCTCAAAAGTGGGCACAGAACTGAGGAGCCCATGTAGGGCTCCATGGCCGAGGGGGGCAGGATTCAGTGGCAGACTGCTGCCATCCCTAACCCTGCCAGGCCCAATCCTCCCCTTACCCAATTCCACCCCCTCCCCACCTTCCTCCCGCCCTGAAAAGGCTCACCACTGGTCAGCAGCTAAACCTACTTCCGGCACTCCATCAGGTGTCTTCTCAGCCCAAGGCCTGACTGACACTGGCTTCAATGCCAATGGTACACACTTATACCACCAGTGGAAAATGCTTTATGGCACTTTCATGACACCCAGTGTTGTACCACTGGCGCTGGGCTCGTCAGGATTGAGCCCCAAGTTTACCAATCTGTTTCTGCTGACTCATGTGCAAGGCACTGCAAGAATGATGGCGCTAGGTTGCCAAGACCAAGCACTCTCCTGAGTTGAAAATGGGGTGAAAATGGTGGATAGGGCTTGCAAAACAAACCCAGAGACTAGGCTGTAGCCACAGTTTATTTCAAGGAGAGAAGCAGGGCAAAGGATACGAAGCTGCTTCCTGGATACAAGGGGCCTGCTGCAAGGCAGCCCATAAAAGGATGGTTGCCCAGCACCCACAAAGCAGCTTTTGGAAGGGAAGATGGGAAAAAGCTGGAAAGAGTACAGTCAGTTACGAGTCCTGGGTGCCAGCTTAGTACAGTGGTTTTTGGATAACAGCTGGAATGGGGATGCTTCTCGCAGCACTAGCAGGTAAATGAGCAACACAACCAACAGTAAAGCAATCAAATTCAAAGAGTGAAGATATGTGGGACCCTGTGTCCCATCATCACATGGTACATGTATCCAAGCATGTCACACACTGAAATAAAAACAAAGGTAGGCAACAAATTTCCAATTGCTCTTAAATTTGCTTTGGCAAGAGACAGACAAAAGCTTTTGAAAGTGTGTTGATCAAGTCTTTGCTTCCCATATACATACATGTAAAACAACATAAAGTTGCTCTCTCTCTCTCTCTCTCTCTCTCTCTCTCTCTCTCTCTCTCTCT
>JAJKFI010035394.1:0-10000 GCA_029204185.1 Lerista edwardsae | reverse complement strand
AATCTTTCCATTGCTCTGATTTACAGATCAGAGACGCACAGTAACCAGCTCTGCTGCTCAGAGACTCAGGGGGAAAGCATCAGACTAACTGCTTGGCTGAAGTTTTAATTTGCACATCATCTTTGGCTGATGTGATTAGCAGCTGGGGCTAATTACCTGCAGAAACCCCCCCTCTTCCTTTCCCACGCACTCTGGAGCAGCAGCCTTGTGTCTCTTGCATAGGGGAGGGACCTGAAAATGACAGGGACGGCTGATGATGGAGCTCACAAAAAAGAGGTTTGTGGCCCACCCCAAGTGGGTTGCTTGATTGCGCCACCCCTGACACCTTTGAAACACACTTCAGGTTTGAATGTGCCTACTCCAAAGACGGCTACTAACTTGGATCCAAAACAATCATCGCATTTTTAAAAATAGCATCACTTTCTGCTGTCACCGCCATCTGTCCCCTGACAGGTACAGCATGGCAATCAGTGACAGCAATCAGTTTGGCAGCAAACCCCATGCTCCATGGTGGCGGGACAGTGGCGTTTCCAGGAAAGGAACTGTGGGCAGGAGGGGGTGCTTCACACTTCTCCGCACTAACTCCTCTCCCTGGCTATTTGCTCCATCCTCCCCAGGGAAAGGCTCTGAGATACGTTTGCTGAGAAAAGTCTCTGGGGGAGGCATTGCAGAAGAAAAGCAATGGGTAGGAGAAGGGTCAAGCATATCCTCCCACCTGCTGTTTCTTCCCTCCCTAATTCCCCATCCCGCCCCATACTTTGCATGTCATGGCAAATGCAGATCTGGAAAGCCTGGATGTGCTACTGGGCATGTTGTCCTGCCTTGCCCAACTCCCCCTGCCTGTCTCTGCCACTCAGAGGCAGATCTAAGGGAGGGCAAAGCTCTAAGTGTTGCCAGAAGCCTTACCTTGCAGTGGAAATCACTCCTCTCCTGCACTGTTCTAGCCAATCCTCACAGGGAAAAGCAACATCTTGGCGTTGCTTACTGGCTACAGCAGCAAGGGAGAGGAGGGGTTTACATGACAGGGTAAGGCTTCTTGCAACACTTAGAGATTTGCCCTCCCTGTAGATCTGCCTCTGCTGCCACTTCCCCTTCTCCACCCTCCCCTCCAGCCTCTGTTCGTCTGTGCTTCTTTTGCCACTTCCTTGTCTGTGTTCTAACATCCAAAGTGTGGCATTGGAAGGGCAGTACCAGTACGAGGCAAAAGTGGAGGCTGCATTTGATGTGCCATCACAGGCACTGGAAGGTCCTCCTTTGCACACACACCCATATTGGCTTTGGAACCCCCTCAATCAGTCTAGCTGCATTTATGCTCATGGAGCAGTGAATTGGAAGGTGGAGTGGATGATGTGCAAGATGTGACTACAAGGAAACCTAGATTGCAGGTGAAGGCAACAAATGTCAGGTATCACAGCTCAGGCATGTGCTGCCTTTTAGAGGGAGGGAGGGAGGGAGGGAGGGAGGGAGGAGGGAGGGAGAAGTGCCCCTCAATAACCTGGCTTTGATTTCCAAAGCCAGTCACAGCCACACAGCAAAAAAGAATAGACCTTTGTGTTCCTGCCTCTTCTGTCGCAGCGACCACTGGGCAAGAGCACAAGGAATATGCTGCCAAATTTCCTCTTATCTCCCACTTGGGCTTTTCAGAGCTTTCGCCCTCTATTGACTGCAGCTGCCATTGGATCCAATGTGCAGCCACATGTGGCCGGAGTAGAGCAGAAAGCTCCGTGATAGGCTGATCCGACGGGAGAGTGGGCATTTGGCAGCCCTGCCTGCTGGCAGCTCTCGCTCCGCAAGGTTTTAGTCTGGATTTCCTGGAGTCTTTTTTGTTTTTGCTTTCTTTGGAGGGGCTTTCATCTCGGTTTCTGAGAATGTGCTCGTGCTCAGTGAAAGGTATCTCTGGGTTCCAAGTGATGAATGTGAAATAGTTCAAGGGATGGGGATGATTTTTGACAGGGGCCCTCCCCTGCTCTTGCATTCCACGGGCTTTCAGGCGTAATGTTATTCCTGGACCTGCCAGGTCCCTCCCCCTTCCTTTCACTGTTGTGAATTGATTGGGATGTGATACCGTTTCAGTGGTCCAGCCAATGCTTTCTTGTTCATCCTGGGGCATACTGGAAAAACAGTGGTGAAGCTACAGGGGGGCCGTGGGGAGGGGGCAGGAGAGGACAGCTGTGCAGGTCTTTGATATTAAGGTATTAACGGTTGCAACCCTTTGCAAGCTAACTAGGAAGTACGTCCCAGAGCACAACCCTAAACTGGAGCAAGGCCAGCGCAGTTAGGCCAGCAAAGTTTGGCTGGCAGAAGGGATGCCGTAAAGTATGTTTGGACCACTCTCGGAGTCAGAGAGGCCAGCACACAGACTTGCGCCATCCTCCCTGACTCTGAGAGTGGTCCAAATGCACTTTATGTTGCCCCTTGTGCCAGCCAAACTGTGCTGGCCTAACTCTAGGTTAGGATTGTGCCCCCCCCCCAAGACTCAGTTGGATTTACTTCTAAACAAACCTCCTCAGGATTGAATTTTATTTTCAGATGGATTTAGGAACTCTTAATAGTTTGTTTTAGCTGCCTAATCTCTGATGGGACAAGCCAGTTGCCCTTTACAATTGTGATGGAAACAAACTAGGTTGATGGTTTGTTTTTTTAAAACGATTTATTCCTGTGTGCCCCACATGGCATACAATACAGCAGTGGTATTCAAACTTTTTAAATCTGAACCCAATTTTTAGAATGGCACTCATATCGGGACCCACCGGAAGTGATGTATTAACGTGGCAGGAAGTGACATCATCAAGCAGGAAGTGCTATCATTGTAACATAATAAAATGACATATCTGAAATACAAACTGGCATTCTTGGACTGCAGCAATTGTACAACCATGAAACATCCCTGACAGAAAGCAAGATTAGGACAAAATAGTATGTAAAAGCACTGAACTAAAAACAATTAAAAAAAACCCCTCACTTAAAAATTCAAATTGTTAACACTAACATAAGGAATATAACAAGAGTAAGGTCTGCAGTTTCCAAAATGGCTGCTCCCAGTTTTCCATGACTTACCTGACATCAAGTTGTGACCCACCCACAGTTTGAATAACTGTGAATGTGGGTCAGTTTGAATGTGAACAGAATTGTTTGTGAATTGAATGTGAATTGAATTGAATGTGAATTGAATTGAATGTGAATTGAATTCAGAATTGAATGTGAACAGAATGTGAACAGTTTGAATGTGGGTCCCTACCCACAGTTTGAATAACGCTGCAATATAGTATATAAATGAAAACCAGTAAAAAGTAATATGCTATAAAATACATTAATACAAAATATGGCAAACCACAAATCCAAAAGCAGGGAATGAAGAAGGGAAGGCCAGGTGGATATGGAAAATCTTGAAAACCGAGCCCTGTTCCAAGGCAAAATCAAAGTATGATGAGAGGGAGGGGGTAGAAATTCAGCAAAGAAACAAAGGGAGACCTTGTTAATAATATGAGAATGACACCATTGCACCACGTTGCATTGTATGATGGCAGAATTTAATTAAATCAACGTATGAGTGAAAACTAATCATCACACCATTTATTTTTCGACAGAAGCAATCTCCTTCTTCAGAGCCGTGGCACACCTTGATCTGAGAAGCAGAGCTGGGTACAAAAGCTTCTCTGTAGCAAAATGCAGTGCTTTGTGGAGACATTCCATTCCAACCACTTGTGGTGACACATGTGAGTGAGTGGGTGGGAGACACAGAAAAGTTGTGCAGTCCTCAAATCATAATGCTTAAAGTTTCATTTTGTAGACCAGGAGCTGGAAAGAAAGAAACTCAGGGTGCACTCCTAACCTGGAGTTAGGCCAGCACAGTTAGGCCAGCACAGTTTGGCCTGCGCAAGGGCTACCGTAAAGCGCATTTGGACCAGTCTCAGAGTCAGGGAGGATGGCGCACGTCTGTGTGCTGGGCTCTCAGACTCTGAGAGTGGTCCAAACATACTTTATGGCGTTCCTTGTGCCAGCCAAACTTTACTGGCCTAACTGTGCCGGCCTAACTGCTGGTTAGGATTGCGCCCTAAATATTGAGAATGGATTAGGAGTAAGACAGTCATGGTATGGAAGGCACTTAGAGTAACAGAATATATACAGTGGTGAACCCAGCCTAAGCTCCACCCTGGCCGTGTTGATGCTTGCCACCCCTGGCGCTAGTTTCCTGCCACCCTGGTGCCACCCCCGCCACGACTCCCCACAATACCACACTCTACTTTGGCACATTCAAAGCACAAAGGTGGGCAGGTGGGCCGAATGCCACTTGCTTGCAATCGCGGCAGCTTGGGCGGGCGGGCGAGCAAGCGAGTGGCGATGGCGACTCTGCTGCCACTCTGGCTCCTGGGACCCCCCCCCCTTCCAGACCACTGAGTATATACAATCTGAGCTCCTGTTTCAATGGTCACACACAGTGTAGTCCTAGGCAGGGCTACTCAGAAGTAAATTGTACTGAGTTCAATGGGACTTACTCCCAGTAGCTGTGAGCAGGATTGCTGTCTCGGTTAGGAAGGTCAGTCAGCAGTCTAACGGCCTACCCAAGTCCATTCCCTCTCTCCCTGCATGCAGGCTAAACTGCTACTCCTGCACATCTGCATTTCACAGGAAATCGTTTTTATACCAATTTCAGCATCCTTGCTAAAGTAGGATAATAAAATGATGCTGGACGGAGGGGGGAGCAAAAAAGGAGGAGGAATTGAATGAGTCTGGCCTTTTCAGGGAAGATAACAATAGGTTAATGTACAAATAGAAGGGCTTCTTGTTTTAATTAAGACTCTCTCCCAGTGCCTGAGGACTTCTGTAGGACGGCTGAGTTACCAGATGTCCGGGTTCCTTGGCTGGTGTCCCATCTTGCACAATATCCAGCCACGGGGTTTGAAATGCCCTGTTGTCTCATTTTGCCAGATCAGCGGTAGCAGAATTAGTACAAACAACACTCAGCCTGTCCCCCGAGAACGGCTTGGCTGCAGACTCGATCCCTGGAGGCAAAAGGGTTAGGACTTGGGTTCAGAGAAGCAGCAAATAAGCCCAGAGACTAGGAGCACAAGTGTAGGCGGGCCTACTTAGAAGTAACGTCTGTTGTCTTCAGTGCGGCTTACTCTCAGGAAAGTAGGCATCAGATTGCAGTCTGTATGAGGATGGCGCTGCAGACCTGGGGCCTGGTTCTAGCCTGGCCAGCGCCGGCAGTAAGCCCTTACTGCTCGTGTTGCCGTAAAGCACTGCTTGTGCTGCTGGTGGGAAGGGCTTCCTGCTGGTGCTGGGCCCTGGTGCCAGGAGGACCTGATGCCACACTGCGTGGCAGTAAGTTGCATCGCCGCCAGTGGTGTGCTTGTTTGGAGCTGGGGGAGGGCGGAACTGGGTGGGGGAGGGGCGAAGTGGCCCTGGGTGGGGGTGGGCGGGGCGTGGGACTGGCGGTGGCCTCCCCCATCACATTCGACCCTCCGTGTTGGGCCACGCGGCCCGACATGGAGGTTCTCAAGTCTGCGCCTGCAAAATGGCCATTGTGGAGCCAATGCCCTTACCCAGGGAAGGGGGCAAGTGTCCCCCTCCCCCAGTGAGCCGCCTGTGGAGGTCAGGCAGCTTCGGATTGGACTGCCAGCCAGGACCCTGCATGCATCATCCTTACAGAGAAGAGGGTTTCGTCCCTGTTCCATTCCATTGCGATTCCATAGGTTCATTCTGCTCGTGCGTTCGGCTGGCAAGTGAGGTAGCCATTCTCTGGGCCTAGTTGGACGTAAGAGGTGTAATTGCCCCAGGGTCAGCCATGTCCTGCATGCCCACTCTTTGCCCCCCCCCCAGTTCTGCTCTTTTTCAAATGCAGAGGGTGGAGGCTGGCAAGCAGCAGGCTCCCCCCACCCACTGATCCCCTGTGAGAATTGCTTCAAGCAATGTCATTGACAGGCCAACACTGATCTTTTTTCATCCCTGAACCATGAGTTTTTTCCCCGCCATGTTTCCACGACTCACTCACTCACTCACTCACTCACTCACTCACTCACTCACACACACACACACACACACACACACACACACACACACACACACACCAACCATAGTTTTGAGGTAGTTCTACAAGGGTTATTCAGTAAACTGGAGGTGTTTGCCAGCTGAACCCCCCAAAAATGGGTAGATGCCAACTTCGGTTTGTCAGAGTAAGAACTGAGTAAGGAATAACCACTCAGCAAAGCTCTAGTTGTGTGTGATCTAGACATTTCTACAAGCCACCATTGTGATGATTGTGCTGATTCAAAGTGAAGGGGAGAAGGAAGGAGCTGCATTTGGACGTCCACGCTTCAGAACAAAGTTTCTTTTGCATCTCTTCCAGCTTTCTTAATCCAGAGTTGCTTCTACAGGTTGTTTTGGCCCTGTGAGTGTTGCTGATGATTTTCTAGGGGGTACGCTTGTGCCGATCCAGGCAGGCTTGTGCAGCGGTTGGGTGGTTGGAGAGCAGAACGGAGGCTAGAAGCGGCATTTTTGGGCAGAGGAAGGGCAGACCAGAAGATGGATCGGGCCTAGGAGGAGGGTGGGACCGGAATCCTTGCCTTGAGTTGCCCTCCAGTTGGCACTTACCTTGTGCTGGATACAGTGCAGGCCACTGAGCCTGGCTGTTCCAGCGCCAGTTATTAGGCTTGGGCTGCCCATTCTGGCATAACCCTACACCTGTCTCCTCCAAAGCAAGTCTTCTGGTGTCCAATGGGGCTTAACTGCCAGGAAAGTGTGTCTAGGATTGCAGTCTTTATGAACAAGCTTAAGAGTGCAATCCTAAACTGGAGCTAGGCCAGCATAAGCTAAGCTAGCAAAGTTTGGCCAGTACAAGGGCCACCATAAAGCGCATTTGGACCACTCTCTGAGTCAGGGAGGATGGCTCACATCTGTGTGCTGGCCTCTCTGACTCCGAGAGTGGTCCAAACATACTTTACGGTGTCCCTTGTGCCAGCCAAACTTTGCTGGCTTAGTTTTGTTGTTGTTCAGTCGCTAAGTCGTGTCCGACTCTTCGCGACCCCATGGACCACAGCACGCCAAGCCTCCCTGTCCTCCACTAGCTTCTGGAGTTCGCCCAACTTCATGTTCGTCGCTTCGGTGACACTATCTAACCATCTCATCCTCTGCCACCCCCTTCTCCTTTTGCCTTCCATCTTTCCCAGCATGAGGGTCTTTTCTAAAGAGTCCTCTCTTCTCATGAGGTGGCCAAAGTATTGGAGCTTCAGCTTCAGGATTTGTCCTTCCAGGGAGCAATCAGGCTTGACTTCCTGGAGGATGGACCGATTGGACCTTCTTGCAGTCCAGGGGACTCTCAAGAGTCTTCTCCAGCACCATAATTCGAAAGCATCTATTCTTCGGCGCTCAGCCTTTCTTATGGTCCAGCTCTCACAGCCATACATAGCTACTGGGAAAACCATAGCTTTGACTATGCGAACCTTCGTTGGCAGGGTGATGTCTCAGCTTTTTATTAAGTTTATTAAGTAAACTGGCTTAGTTTATGCCGGCCTAACTCCAATTTAGGATTGCACCCAAAATAAGATAAAGGGTTGGAGTAGTGAAACAAAAAGTGTTCTTGTGCATCCCTGTACAGTAGATACAGGGAGAGACAGCACCAACTTGCAATCTCTGCCAGGGCTAGAAAACAGCCTGCAGTGATTAGATCTGCTGTATTCCAGCAGAGGGCTGTGATGCATTGTGGTGGCTCCATGGAGGCGCTTTACAGAATTAATCACAGACTCCGGACAAGGAACGGCAACTGGTGCTTTGCGGCCGCTTATTGAATCTATGATGAGACGCATTTGTTTTTTGATCTAGAACCTGGGAGCTCGAATTTTTCTGCCAACGTGGCCTGTTGTAGGTAGCTCAGTCCAGCAAATCCTCAGAGACTTTTTAACCTGATTTGTCAAGGAGGCAAACCCGCTTTCCATCTGCCAACAGCAGGAGCAGCAGCAGCAGCAGCACCACACTTTTGCAAGATTACTTTGGGGTATGGTGGGCAGCAGGTGTCAAACTGCAAAGCACAAATTGGTGACAAACGGCATCTATATTCTCCGCGCGCAAGAGGCTCCGTAAGGTTGTCCCGAGCCTCTGAGTCGCATTGCCACAAACCCTTCCATGCTATTTGGGCATGTCTTCGGTTTTACCTCTCTGACAAAAGCCTGATGAATCCCTGTTAAGGCCGCCCATCTGGTCCCTGCAGGTGGTGATAACACCATTCTCACTGCCTGGTGTGCATCGATTCTGCATGTGGGGGGGGCACAGAGAAAAGGGAGCCCACCTTTTTGCTGTTCCTTCTCCATGGCTGCTCAGGGGGAGGCAATACATAAAGTGATGCAGAGTATGCTACACCTCCATTTCTTACAGCCTTTCCTTCGATGGCCAATTTTCTGCATTCAAAGGATAATAAAAGGATGCATTGGAATGGATCATGGAGATCGGCAGGTGGAAAGACCTGCCTAATACAGAAGGACAGCCTGGCTTCTTTCATGAAGGCTGTGCCAACCAGCTCCACATTATGTCATTATGGGTTGTGCATAGGCACTTGAAAAAGGTAGCATTTGTCTAGCTGGGTGGTGATCAGGGCCAGCCCCAGGAGTGGTGGGGGACAATGCGGGGCATTCCCATGGGACCCCCGGCCTCCCCACAGTCCCCCACTCACCATACAGCAATGGCAAGAAGAACGCTTGTGGTGCCATATATGAAGTGGAGCATCCAGAAATAGCCAGCAGTGACATCATCACATCACCACCAGCTGCTTTTAGGAGGCCCGTATCGGGCCATTTGTAGGCAGGGCCAGGTGGTGGGGGTGCCCAATGAGCAGCCGCTCCACTTGCCCCACTGGATTCCAGCCCACGGAGATCCTGACGGCAGCAGCAAGCTATCTGCTCACGGGGCCAGCGTGAGACCCTCCAAAGCATGGGCTCCAGTGTGACAACACAGGTCACTTACAACATTGGCTAAAGCCAAACACTTAAGCCTTTCCTTAAGCATGGCCCAGGTGGTGGCATGAACTGAACACGAATGGGTATTCGTGAGAGGCGGAGGTTAGAGAGGAGCTTATGCATGTGTTAGGGTCAAGGTGTTTAATCATTTTGATCCTGCTGTTCCATCAAGAAATTCAGGGTAACATACAGGAGTCTCCTTCTCTCCTGCTGCATTTTATTTTCACAACAACCCTGTGAGGAAGATTCATGGCCCAGTCCTATCTGCCAGGTACATTGGTGGATCCTGGGGCATGCCAGCATACTGTGTATCTGCTAACACAGCAGAGTGTGGCCACTAGTGCAAAGACTGGAAGGCCGAGCAGACTAGTGCAGACTAAGCCGTGCAGACTAGTGCTGGGGAGTCTCAATTCGAATCCAGATCTCCCCAGTGTGTGACCAGCACTCTAATCACCATGCCATTCTGGCTGTAGCAGACCACACTAAGAGTACTGTAAATGCATTTGGACCACTCTCGGAGTCAGGGAGGATGGCACATGTCTGTGTGCTGGTTTCTCTGACTCCAAAGTGGTCCAAACATACTTTACATACTACATATGTATGTAGTACATGTATGTATGTAGTATGTATGTATGTAGTATGTAAAGTATGTAGTACTTTTCTCATATTTCTCATCCTAATGAAGCCTGTGGAACAAGGGAGATCTAAGGGAGGAGGAAGGAATGTCAGGGAACAGGTTCTGCCTTCAGATTATCTACTGCACAATACCCAATTCCACTGCTCCACGTGTAATAATAATAATAATAAATCTGCCTGATTCCAGAGCTGAACTTGCCTGCCTGCCTAGTTTGATTGCTGATTGTTTAATGCATGCAGTGAGAAAGGATATTTCAATAAGTGATAGAAACTGCCCACCACCCCTGACTACCTAACATATATCCATACTTCATTTGATTCCAGAAAGGTTATACAGTAGTGCCTTTGCCAAACTCTGGCTTGTAGCTTTGTGTGTGTGTGTGTGTGTGTGTGTGTGTGTGTGTGTGTGTGTGTGT
>JAJKFI010035393.1:0-13984 GCA_029204185.1 Lerista edwardsae | reverse complement strand
GTGTGTGTGTGTGTGTGTGTGTGTGTGTGTGTGTGTGTGTGTGTGTGAAAGAATTCCCTCACCTGAAGCAACAAGGTGCTGATTGACTCGTTAACAAATTCCATCAAAAATTATGTCTATTTATACTAAGAGCCAGGTGGGGGGATGAGGGAGGGAAATCATCACGGACTAAACAAGGTGACACATGGAAGGGTAATTAGAAGAGAAGGAAGTTCACATCAAGCTGCTGAAAAATTAAGAGATGTGTTGGAGCTAGGTGATCTATTCCTCCCCCACATCCAGACCTGAGTTTCCACGTGAGTAGAAAGCCTGATTTACCTTCCCCGCTTGCTATCATCTTTCTTTTAATGATGGGCAATTGAGGCTGACTGTGGCTATATCCCAGTGAAGTTTGGATCAGAGCCCAAAATCATGGGAGAAGGAAGTCAAAAAGGGTCATTCAAGTGACTTGGGCCTGAAAGTGAATTCCAGACATTTGTAATTCATTTTTTGGCAAGACGATATACATTGGGGGGAAATTGTTTTTGTCTTGGGTACAGCTGTTGTTGCATCAAGCCTTGTAGCAGAGTTTCTTGTGCCAGTACAAAGGTCTTGGTGGGGACGATCACACTGGTGACAACCTCCAGCCTAGCCAGAAGTGATGTGGGTGGGGCCAGCGTGGCTCCCGACACTCTACCTCCAGGTGCCGTTCAGGCAGGTGTGTTGCTCTGTGTGTTGTCGCTGATGTGGTCTGTCCCCAGACAAATGTTGCTTGCAAAAAGTGAAATTGTTATGGAAGAGGTCACATTTCCTAGTA
The DNA here is from genome assembly GCA_029204185.1 of Lerista edwardsae. Classification (NCBI taxonomy): domain Eukaryota; kingdom Metazoa; phylum Chordata; class Lepidosauria; order Squamata; family Scincidae; genus Lerista; species Lerista edwardsae. The sequence continues at coordinate 13,188 of JAJKFI010035393.1, read as the reverse complement.
AAAATTGCCATTGTCCACCATTGCCATTGCCTACCATTGCCTACCATGGTCAGGGTTCCAGGAACTGTATACAGGCGTGCTCCGGTATCCACTGATTCTGTATCCACGGTTTCAATTACCCATGGATACCATGAATGCTGGGACACCTTCTAAAAAGATAGTGGAACATTAAACACATCATTTTTTTAACCCTGTTGCAGCAAAACCACTGATGCTCCTCTATTTTTAAAAAGGTGTCCCCAGTATCCGCGGTTTCAGGTATTCACGGGGGAATCCAGAACGGAACCCCAGCGGATACTGGGGCATGCCTGTAATCCATAATACAGCAAGTCCTCCCTTAAAGTTGTTTTGTTTTGGTCCCAGTTAACTGGGCAAGAGGCACTTTTTCAAGGCCTGTGTCATAGCTAGGTCTGCCATAAACGCCTCTGTGCAAATACCCTCTGTGCCACCTAGGGCATCCCTGCCACAGCCTCCCCACCTATGGTATAGTACACCATGCGCAAGCACATTGAAATGGGTTTTTATATGATTCACATTGATATTTTTTGCTGCGAAACACAGGATATGCTTTCTGTTTGTGCCATACAGGAGAGGCTCTTTTGCAGCTCTCTAGTTCTTTGAAAACTAATTACTTGCTCAGAATATGATTCAAGAGCCAGTTCTGTGCCTCTGTTATTACAATCACATGGTGGACGCAAAACAAAAGTCATTTGCAACAGTACATTTGTTTGGATGAACTAATTTTCTTTTTCGTTTCTTTACTGTTTCCCTGGCAGTGCCCTGCATGTTTTTCCAGGCGCTTTCCCCCATTAATTTGAAATGGGAGGCAATTTCCAGGATGACTTGGAGAGCCTGCAGGTCTATGGGAAAATTAATAGAGAGCAGAGGTGAAAGGTCCAAAGCGTTCCATTGAAATAGCTTTGCAATAATACTGTGTTTTTCAGGAGAGGGACCGAGGGACCCAGCCAAGAGTGTAGGAGGCATAATGAACAAACCAAACCAAGGAGAGGGTTCAGTTCTCCTGGGTACACCAGATGGCTGCCAATGCTGATACAATGAAAAACAACAGCACTGAGACCGTGTTTACTCTGAGATTTTACTATTATATGGATCAGTGTTGATTTGGAATGCCTAATATCTTGCTTCTGACATTTGTTCGTCAGGCATCATGGAGTCTGTTAGGTGCCTCATGACTGTGATGAACATGCTTGTGAGGAGGGACACATGTGGGTGAGGCTAACAAGGCAACCAGTGGAGGTTCAGATAGTTTGAGACCTCCTGGTCAGAATGCTTGCAAGTTCTCCATCCTGAAATGGCTCGGTCCACTCCACTGCCTCACGTCGCAAGCCCACGCTGCCTGCCGCGTCAACGCTACGTCATAACGTGGAAGCGACTGGATGGGTGCTGACATGGGAGTGCCGATCAGCACCCCTGCGTCAGCACTCAAGCAACAGGCAGGCAGTGCCTGTCCCATTGCGCCCAGGCAGAGCCTCTCACATCGGCCGAAGCCGGCTGGTGCAAGGGAGGCTCTGTGCTGGGGCGGGAGAGCGATTGGCGGTGGGAGGGAGATTGTGGGCCGGGGGGAGGGCGGGATGTGGGCGGGCCACGTGGCCAAATCCCAAGGCTGATTGGGAGGCCATGCGGCCCCAATTCGGGCTGCGCGGTCTCCTTGGATCTGCCCCTGCTGTTTAGCAGGTGCAGATGCGAGTAGCACATCAGGGAGGCTGGAGCCTCCCCTATGGTAAGGGCGCAAACATGCCCTTGCCGCTGGGAGGCTCCAGCCTCCCCGACCCAGCCTTGGATTTGGTGCTGGCCGGCCAGCCTTGCCAATCCAACACTGGGTAGGATTCCACTCTCGGACTAGTACCACCTCACTGTGCTCTGTGTGTCCATCAGGCTTCAGTGGCATCAGAGCCTGTGAACAACTGCTGGAGCCCAAATACTTCCTTTGAAGTTGGAACCTAAGACCATCCCCTATTTTGCGGTATCAGTAAGAACAACCAATTTTGCAGGCAGAGCTCCGAGGATCCCATAGGGGAGGCTGGAGCCTCCCCTGATGCAAGGGCATGAACGTGCCCTTGCGCCGGGGAGGCTCCTGGTGCCTCCCGACCTGCAATGAATGCAGCGCAGGCCCACCAGCCTGCCTGCTCCAGCGCAGTTTAGGATTGGGCTGCCCGTGGGACTTCCTTCTGAACAGCCGTGCTTATGCTATGAATCGGATAATAGGAACGTGCTCTTATTCTTCTGTAATTTATTTCCTCACGCAAAAAGATGGCAAAAGGAAGGAGATGTCGTTACTTTAGCCCTTCAGCTGCAAGCTCAGCAAAACACAAAGCCATGCAGAGTCCGTGCCCAGCTCTGTTAAATCCTTCATATCAATCACGAGGAGTTTCTCATTGACTTTGTGTTTTTCACTTTATATCCATCGACCTGAAAATAATTCCTCGGCGTGGTCCACAGCCGAGCTTTCAGTGACTGAAATGAACTGAAACGGCCACATGAACTCCATTCAAGGAAGTGGGAGAAGGGTTGGTGCTTCTCATTACTGTGTGAGTTGTGGATTCATGAGTTCCAAAGGCTGTCCTTCATATTAATTGTAAAGGCAGTAGCCTAAATTACAGATTCTGCAACATGATTTAAGAAATAATGACAACTTCATATGCAAGGTGCCGTGCCTTTGAAAATCATGGTGGGAATTCAATTTTTAGCACAGAAAAGCATCATGGATTTGATTCTAAAAGAGTTGGGTTCAAATTAAAGAGTCGAGTTGCTCTGAATAGTCATTTTGATTTCTGGGTTGGCAGTAATACATTATTGGGGAAGGCACAAGTATTTCTTGAAACAATGCATTTATTGTGACGGCGTTCATTGCTGGTTTCCCTGTTACTGCTGTTTTGGCTCCATACAGTTAATTTATAATTGCCATGCTAGGATTAGTCACATGGTTGGCCAATCCTAGTCAATCAGGGTTCACGTAGTCATTATGATGGCATCACAATACTGTGTATCCAAACAGATGTGACTGCGTGACAACATTACTGATGGTAAACAAAGTCAATTTAGAGTAAAGGCAACGCTTCCTTGATCAGTCAAGGGAGTGATCCTAGTCCCCGGGTTATGTTATGGACAGAAGGAGGTTATGATGTTAAATAACAAATCAGACTTGGTTTTATGCTGATGTCACTGAGGGGAAGCCCAACAATCATTGCAGTTATGTGCTTCCTATTAAACATGCATAGGCTTACTTTGCCGTCTCTTAGCCTTAGTTCCCCATTCATAAAATAAGAAATGAGAGTGATCTGCTTCTGATGTTACTAGTGATATCAGCACAGTCACTGTATGATCCCTGATTGGCTAGGACTGATCATCAATGTAAAGAGGTGATTCCCAAACTCCTACAGGGGAGTTGGGAACTAGGTAAGTCTTTGTGGGGGTAGGGAGGAAAGTGGCAACAGCACTGCAGTGATCATAGTGCCGCTGTGACCAAGTGGCTATTTTACCTGCTTATGAAAGTGGAGGAGAAGCAGAGAAAAGCATTGACATTTCAAGGCTTATGGCACAATCCTAGCCAACTTTCCAGCCCAGGGGTAAGGGCAATACAGCTCTGAGGTAAGGGAACAAATACTCCCTTACCTTGAAGAGGTCTTTGTGACTGCCCCCCAATTGCAGGTTGCAGCACATGTCCCATTGGCACAGCTGTGTCAATGCTGGAAAGTTGGTTAGTTGGAGCACGTCAAAGGAAACGTCCACCACTCTTGACTCTACTTTCTCATTCACTTCAGTACCAGGGACAGTTCCACACACCTATTTCAATCACCCTTATGGAGGCCCTCTTGGCAATGAGCAAAATGTCCTTTGCTTCTGGGTTGCCCCATGGGTGCACTGGAGCATCCACAGAACATTAGATTAGATTTTTTGGTATGGCCCTCTTTCTAAATCCAGCTGTTTTAGTTCTGATCATGTAGATGTTTCTGCGACTTTGTTCTGGTTGGTTCTGCAGTTGGGAAAAGTCAGTCATGGTGGCAAAGGAAGAAATCTCTATTCAGCAGGTCTCAGAGCCTAGCACAAGAAATGGAAGAGAGGACCATGAGAATACAACTGATGGATACAGAGTGGCAGGTGGTCTACTGCTTTCCCTTTCTCATTCAGTAGGACGTCTGGCCAGGGATAAATGCAGCCAATTAACATGAAAAAAGGCTGGCCATTTCTTGCTACACAACAGCCCAATCCTAACTGCATCCCTGCGAGGTGATGCAGCAGGACTGGTGCAGCTTACCCTTGCCTCAGAGTAAGCTCCAGCAGCTGCAATAGGTCAAGTTGGTCCTGCACCAGCTATATCGAGGGTGCAAGTGCAGGTTGCAATCCATGCAGGAATATCAAACCCAGGAAAGGGGTTAGGATATGGCAACCCTGCCCCATCCCAGGCCCCATCCGCCCACCCCATTCCATCTCTTCCCTGTTCCACCCTTCCCCACCTTCCTGCCACCTCTGCCCCAGACTGACTGCCGGTGTACGCAGAAGGCTCCGAGCTCCCTGCTGGTGTGCCGGCGATAACCATTGTTGCAAAGCACTTTATGGCACTTTTGCAACAGTGCATACTGGTGGAACACACATTCCACTGGTGCAACCCAATCATAGGATTGGGCAGCAATCCTTGGAGGAAGTAACAAATTTGTGCAGTTGTGTTTGCATAATTGCTTTCTCCTATTGAAGTCAGGTTATTCAAATGGTGGGCACAGTTGTTAACACTTGAAGTTGAACTTAAAGGTCTGATTGGAATGTGGCCTTCTCATCTCTTGTGGTCAAGGTCTGGCTGGTTGGACTCCCTGGAATAATTTATATATTATATTTATATATTCTGCAGAGAAGATGGAATGTGTGCACAGTTCTTCGTGCTGTATGTCCTTTGTGCTGTAGAAGCAGGTTTGTATCTTGTGTCGGCAGAGCTATGACATGAGCCCGGGGACAACGTCAACAAGCCTGGGAGTGGGGAGATCTGGGCTCCAAACCCTGCTCAGCCATGAAGCTTCTTGACTGTCTCCCAGCTAATCTACCTCATGAACTGTTGCAAGGCTAAAATCCGAGAAACCTGTGCACCTCATCCTGAGCTCCTTTTAGAAAACATGGAGTACTCATGTGATAAAAATAATCAACAGCGCATTTATGGCAGAAATGTTTCTAAGCTCCTATTTCTTTGCGGCTGGCTCATAAACTCAACTAACTCAAAATACTTCTATGGGTTGCCTTATTTTTCCTCTTTTGTGGTTTCCTTTCCCCTGCCAGGGATCGATAGTGAAATGAACCATTCCTTCTCAGTAATGCCTGTCCCTCAACCCCTCTGGAGAAGAAACTTGCTATAATGCACTTCTCTGAGCTTTCCTCTTCCTTCTCATTATTGGTCTCGCGCTTTTGTAGCTCCTGCTGTTGAACTCTTATTAGTGGCGGAGTCTTTCATTTTATTTCCCACGTCCTCCCTTTAAATGTCTTGTGAGCACCACCCACCCCTTCAAACTGTTTTGAATGCCTTCCCTTTTTATCCGAATCTCTTCTGTGCATTCACTGAAGCCTGTTTGCCCTGCTTTTCTAATTCCCAGACTTGAAATTGCCTTCAAGGCACTCTGCCTAATGGCCCTCTGACTCCAGGATTTCGTACCCTGACTAACCTAGCCCTGCTACTGAGAACGTTTTCAGATATCTGGGACCAAATCTGGGACCAAAGTGTGAACTCTTGTCATTGAATGATGGGCCCTTCCCATACATTTTCTTAGGAACAATGTTTGGGGTGACGTAGGTCAGAAATCTCCTGCCAACCTAGCAGTTCAAAAGCACCTAAATGCAAGTAGATAAATAGGGACCACTTCGGTGGGAAGGGAACGGCGTTCCGTGCACTGTGGTGTAGAGTCATGCCAGCCAAATGACCACAGAAGCTTGTCCGTGGACCAAACGCCGGCTCTACAGGCTTTGAAACGGAGATGAGCACTGCCCCCTACAGTCGGTCACGACTAGACCATCCGGTCTTGGGGAAACCTTTACCTTTACCTTTTAGGTCAGAAATAACCCACAGAACCCTAGGGTCACACATGCGCCAAGACTGGCAGGCATAAACCTCTGGCTCTTATTTCTGTTCAATGTATTCAATGGGGTTTACTCCCAGGAAAGTGGGCATAGGATTTCAGCCTTAGACAACAACATGCCCCTGAGAAGTCCAGGACAAGAGGCCCCTCCTTCTGGAGAGGTTCCGTATTGTCATCATGATTGATAGCTGTTGACAGATCTCATTCCCTTTTAAAGCTGTTGGCGAGCAACCATCATCACAAGCCTGGGGCTGTGAATTTCAGAATTAATGTTGTGCTGTGAAAAAATATAATGCAGATAGTCTGTCCTGACTCTGTTGCCAATTGTTGCTTGCAAACAGTTGGAATCACAAGTCATGCTGTGTTGTTGTTGTTGTTGTTGTGTTTTGCTACCCAAGGACTCTTATATGAAAATGGTTCTTCCTTGCATTGAAGTGGCTGCCTACAGTGATGGTTTAGACAGGAAGGGTCTTTAAGTTGTGGGTGGGGAAGCAGAAAGCAATGCCTGACAATACCTGTCTTCGAGACCAACCGTATACTTACTGTCCAATGTCGTCTGGTGCCTTCCTCTGGCACTGCCTGCTATAAAGCACCCGTCATAGAAGGCACTCCAACAACTGCACTGTGGGGAACACTGGTGGGAAGGCCTGCGTCTCCCCCCCCCCCCGGCCAGCAGATCCCCAGATGCCTGCTGCCAAAGGTAAAATGGCGAGAGAGGCAGGAAGGGGCAGAGTGAGCGAAAGAGGGAGGAATTGGGGATGGGTGGATTGGGTCCAGGAAGCGGGTAGTTTGATGGCAGTGTTGGCCACCAAATCCTAGCCCCCTTTCTGGACCTGATCCCGTGGCATGCATCCATGCAGACCTGTCCCTGCTATTTAGCTAGCACAGGTCTATATATACCCCCATGCTGTGGTGGGTTATTCAGGAGAGAGTGACACAAGTGTCCCACCACCATAGGATGTGGTCCAAACATACTTTATGGTGGCCCTGGTGCCAGCCAAACTTTGTTGGCCTAACAGTGCCAGTTTAACTTCAGGTTAGGATTCCACCCTGAGACATGGAACTGGCAGAGCTCCAGAAACCGCTCTGCAAGTTCCATGCATCAGATCATTCTGCCATGAACGGCGCCCTACCTCTTCTTGTACATGCTCTGATCTCAGGCTTAGAGCTGAACTAATGTGAAACACAACATACAAGGCAGAGGCTGTGGCTCAGTGACCAAGCGCCTTCATTGCATCCAGAAGACTTCTCGGGAGAGATCAGAAATACATCCCTATGAAACCCTGAAAAGCTATTGCCAGCCGGCCTCGACAATACTGAACAAGTTGGTCCAAAGGTATGCTTCAAGGTGGCAACTTTATATGTGTTCACAAATGCATGTAACACAATCCTGATGGCTTCTTTTTCTCAGGAAAACGTTGGGAAGGGACAATGTGGAGAGAGAAGCAGCAGGAAGATTCTCAATTTTTCCACTGTGCATCTCTTTTCTGCAGCTTTTTTTTGCCCGAAGCCCACCCACCTCTTATAATTCAATCAAAGATGTGAGATAGCAAAAAGAAAAAAAAAAGGAATCAGACCTTTGAAATTTAGGATTTGAAATTTAGGTGCAGACTAGATTGTTGGCTGCTAAAGTGTTTGGGAGGAGGAACATTTATTTGCTTGGGAATGTGAACATTTTTCTAAGCTTGTAGCTTAATTTTCTACTTAATTGAGGAGTTTATTCTCTGCTAATTCTACATTAAGCTGAAATGTGTCAGTAATATTTTTTAAAAGGCATTGGCTTCAGTCCTGTAGTAGCACTGACTCCCTCTATAGCCCCAATAGGAAAAGCAAAAAAAAAAAAAAGAATTTAACTAGGGTCATGAAATATTTGATTAGCGGCACAAACTAATTAGTCCAACCAGGGATGAAGGAATATGTGCTTGTAATATTCTGCACATTTAAAGGCTTTCTGTATTAAATGAGTCATTCATTTCCAAGGAAATGAATCACTTGATGACAGGCTGGAGAGTAAGACCCAGTTGCCAAATACCCCAAGGCTCAGGATTGCTTTTGCTGCTATGCTTCTATATATATGCTTTGCAAATATATGCACTGAACTAGATAGAAAATGGCCAAATGCATGAATTTTCCTAACATTAAAATAGCTAACAATATGAGACACTTTTCCAACAAGTGCAAGATCTTTTCTGTAATTTCTGCATCATTGTGTTTCTGATCATTTGTGTTGTGTAGGAGCTGAGCATCTCCCCCCCCCAAGCAATTTTGCTAATGTGATTACAGTTTTTTTTAGATCCTCTCAAATGTCTTCAGATCTCTCAACCTATGCAGAGGTGCAAATTCAATAACTATGCTGTGATTTGGGGGAACAAAAAACAGTTTTCTCCATTTTGATTACAGTTGCTTGGGCTTGATGGTCTCAGAATGCAGTAGCAAGAAACATTGTTTCTGTGTCCATTTGCACATTCACCATTGCTCCCATCATGGTGCAAACATGTTGCATGAAGGCATGCACTGCTTCATTCAATGGACAGAGATGTTGTCAAAAGGTCAGTTAGGAGATAAGATGAGCCCTTCCAGCCAACCCCTGAAGTCCACTCCCTGGTACCTGGGGGGGGGGGAGGTTGTGGCATCCTGAGTTGACAGAAAGAAACCGCCACCAAATGAGATCATCATTAATAGGCGCCTCCATCATTGTGGGGCCTCTGGTGTGTTCTCTAAGAGTGCAATCCAACCCCCCCCCTTCAGCCAACGCAAGCCATTTGTGTCAGCCGAGAGTGATTGCAAACGTGCCATAAAGCATGTTCTTTACGTAGGAGGGACGGCGGGGTGGGGGAATCCCAGGGAGGGGGTGGAGCCTGGATGCAGTCATCCAAGCCCCTGTCCCTGGGCTGTGTTGCAGCATGCCCAGACTTGTGCTTGCTAAAGAACAGGTGAAGATCTGAACAAGTCCATCAGGGCAGCTTGTGCCTACCCCAGGGGACTCTCTCTCTCTCTCTCTCTCTCTCTCTCTCTCTGTGTGTGTGTGTGTGTGTGTGTGTGTGTGTGTGTGTAATAAAAAATTGGTATACAGTCATCCCTGGGATGTAGCAGGTAGGAGTGTGCACGTAAGATTTTTATTTTATAAAATTGGCCCTAGCAGTTTGGAAGGGTTACAGCCTAATCCTAATCCTGCCTGTGTAGGAGCAGGCAGGCCTTACCTGGATGGGACTGCTCAGATCTGCATCAGAGAAACCCCTGGTGCAAATCTGAGTGCCCGGATCAGGCCTACAGAGCCCGGAAATAGGGCATCCCTGTCCTCTGCCCTCCCTCTACCCTTCCCCGCCCCGTTAGCCCCTCCCACCTTCTCCTGCCTTCATCAAGGCCCCCTGCTGGCCGAACTCAGCTAATGCAGGAGCTGCTTACCTGGGCAGCCTCTTGGATTGGCTGGGTTACCGCACGTTGGTGACAGTCCTGGGCCTACACAAGCGAGATGAGTCAGCCCAGCCCCTCCCCCCCCCCGTGGATTGTGCTCTTACTGACTTTAATTTGAGCCGCCAGTGGTCAATGGGTAGAAAATGAGTCTGGGTAGTGAAGGGGAAGAATCTGTTCTGTTGTCCTTAAGAATTGTCTGCCGGATGTTAGCCGGATGCCTTTGGGCACCCATTTTCCAGACTGCTTATCTGCACTATGAGAAAATCCCTGCTGCAGAATGTAATGGCAAAGCTTTGATTTTCCTGTAACAGTCTCTCCTCAGCTGTGATGAAGGTGGAACAAATGTTTCCAGGAGCTGTTTTATTCTGTTTGTTTTTGTACAGAAGTAATGTCCATGACAGTGGTGATGTTTCATACATCTCTGAATGCCGTGCTTGGGATTCCTCACATCTTATTTTCATGCTTTGAGAGGAAGAGGGTTTAAATGGAACCAACTTATCGTCTATTCTAGATCCTTCTCAGCCTGTAGGGAGAAGGGAATTGGAACCGTGCCCCATTGGGGCTTTTTTCCCCCCTGTAATGCCCATTCTACAAAAGCCTGAATTTCATGCCAAAACGTCTCATCACTACAACCTGCCAAAAAAGAGAGAACCAGCGTGGATCAGATTATTCCTTGAGAGAATATTGCAGCTTTCGTGGTCACACCAGTGTAATGGGCAAGTAGCACCCCAGCGAAACCCACATAGCTGGCTGAGGTCGGTTCATCAACAAACGCGAACTCCCTCTGCTGGTGTATGAACACATTTCCTGCAACGATGGTGCCCACCCCTCTTACATTTCCTTCGTCTGCGGTACAAAGACCCCCTGTCACCTAAGCAGGATCACCTATGGGATCGTCCTAGAATTTCTGCCATTCTGGAGACCACTGCAAGAGCAAGAAGGAGCTGGTCACTTCACCTGTCAATCTTGACTATCTAGATCTGACTATCAGTGCTCTTCAAATGGTGGGTTGCAACCTACCATAGAGAGCACAACAAGGGCCATTTCTCCTTAAGGGGCATGGCCCAAGAAGGCAATGCCTGGCAGCACTGCAGTGATCATGGGACATTTAGGGCACAATCCTAACCAGCGTTCCCGCACTGACATAGCCATGCCAATGGGGCATGTGCAGTATCCTGCAGTGGAATAGTAGTCACAAAGGCATCCTCGAGGTAAGGGAATGTTACCAGAGCTGCATTGCCCTTACCTCGGTGCTGGAAAGTTGGTTAGGATTGAGCCCTTAGGATCATTGGCTCTTACCTGGAGAGGTCAAAGGGGTGTCCCACCCCCTTGACCTCCCAGGTGATCACTGTGGCGCTGCCAGGCCCTCCACAAAACCCCACCCCACCCCACCCCCACAAGCACTTACCAGGTCTCCAAAGTCTGAGTAGGACCACTGATCTAGATAGTGCATCATCAAAAGCATTTGCACACACTAATCAAACCCTTGGAGTTATCAAATTTTGCTGCATCCTGATTTCTTTCTCCCCCCACACCTATTGTTGTGATACAGGGATCACTGTTGGATTAGAGCATTATTCTTCAATGAATGAATGAATGAATGAATGACCCAATCCTCATTTAGGATTGTACACCTATGGCACTCCAATGCCAGCCCAGCAACTGCCGTATCCTAAGCTTGTCCAGGCAATGGCTCCCAGTAGCACTGGTTGAGCCCTTCCTAGTGACAAGGCTAGCAGCCATGGAAACCCCATCATCTGTGGACCAGTGTTCTTATGTCAGTGCAACGTCAGTCTGATGTTGATGGAGCCCATCATCGTGTCCACCTGGCCCCAGTGATAACAACCAGCAAAGTGCCACCAGGGTGAACTAAGCAAGAGAGGAGAGCCAGATCCCCTTACCCCAAGGAGACCTCCAGCAGCCAACAGCCCTCCACGGGATGCAACATAGCCCACACCTGCTAGTTCGAATTGGGCTGATAGTAATAAAAACTAACTATTGCAATCAGATACTTCATTTTTAAATATTCAGGTGTTTTCCTCTAATGCTGACAGCACTGGTTAAGGTATCCGTTTACTCTCTCCAACGCCAGGGCTCCCTTCCCAGTTGTCCACATCAATAGCAATTACGTGACTTTGCAACAAGATGGCTGACAGCAGGAGCCACTTAGAAGTGCCAAATGACATTTTCAGACACATTGCGCTCCTTTCATGGTGAGAATTGCTTCTTTCCTTGATGGATTAGGAGCAGTGTCCTTTGACTTCCTTTTCAATATGGACGCGAAGCGTAGCATCTAAAGACCGAAGGCTGCTTTTGGTACTGTTGTCATCTTACTTTGAACTAAGTACCACTTGACCACCTTTTCCAATATGAAGCTGCTGAGAGTGTACAATAACAAAAAAGAGTCATTGTGACTTTCCATTTGTTTTGGTCATTTTCTGCACTCCACTCTTTGTTTCATTATTCATTTGGTTGTACTCGTGTTCATTGTTCCTTTGATAGGCTTCTTGCATTTACATTAAAAAAAACTGGTCACTTGTGTTTAATAAAGTTAAACTCCAACCTTAATCTGATGTCTTCCTTGGGGGTGGTACAAGGGTAATAGGCTACCTTAGACTGCCAGATGCAGAGCATTGGCAGCAAGATCCAAATATGTGGTTGTATGCTCCCTGAGGCATCTGGTGAGCCACCGTGAGATACAGGAAGCTGGACTAGATGGGCCTTTGGCCTGATCCAGTGAGGCTGTTCTTATGTTCTTACGTTGTTACATTATTTCTATTTCTTGGTGTGTGTGTGTGTGTGTGTGTGTGTGTGTGTGTGTGTGTGTGTGTGCTTTTTTCTTTTCTTTCTTTTTTGCTGTTGCCTATGATGGTGGTGACAGCAACATCTTCTCTCTCTGGCCACTGACATGGGCACATGGTGTGTTTCCAAACACAATGCTAAATAGTGTTGACTAAAAATGTCTATATTCTACATTTTGGTGATTTTCTCCATTCTTGAGTGTGGAAGGAAAAAAGGAAGTTTTCAGAAAACCCCCTACCTTTCACCACTTTTGCCTGCATCAGTGTTTGCTCCATTGGACCTGTGGCATCCATTTGGATTTCCCAAGATGCCTTTCGCCAAGGGGAATCAAAACAGTAGGTCTAGCGGAAAAAAAGATGGTCGCTGCAATTTCAATAGCGCTTCAAGAGCTCTGTAATCTTTACACAAAAGTCTGTGTGACTGTAGTCAACACATATCAGAATGTGTAAGAGAATCACTTCCAGATGAAATATACCAGTTTTACAACCAATTTAGGTTTTACTTCCAAATTACAGGTGCACTGTTAGTACTAATTGTGATAATCTACAATCTTTTTATTATGTTTGTACTTCTTGCCTTAGGTTATTAGTGGTAGGTTTTATTAGCTATTGCTGATTGTAGATGACTTTTTCATTTAGTTATACTTTTTTAAAATGTTTGGCTTAGGGCTCTGGGAGAATGACTTAGCGTGTATCACATTTGTTTTCATGGTTATTGAAAAGCGCCTCCTATTTTTAGTGGACTTTGACACTGGTTGCAAATGTCTTTGTGTTGCTTCCATGCTATGGCAGACCACAAAAATGTCTGCCAAAAGTAAGGTTCTGCCAATCAGTTGACAAAACTGGGCTGGTGTGTGTGTGTGTGTGTGTGTGTGTGTGTGTGTGTGTGTGTGTGTGTG
>JAJKFI010035392.1:0-15335 GCA_029204185.1 Lerista edwardsae | reverse complement strand
GTGTGTGTGTGTGTGTGTGTGTGTGTGTGTGTGTGTGTGTGTGTGTGAAATGGTGCAGGAGGATTTGGGAGGGGGTGGATCTGGCAGTGATGGTGCATGCCGGGTCCTGTCCCTTCCGTGGCAGCCCACCTGCTCCCTTCCTCTCCCTGAACTTGTGCCAGTGAAATTGCTGGGGCAGAACCAAGGAGACCCACTGGGGAGCAGGAGGCTTACGGAAGTGTAAGGTAAAGGTAAAGATTTCCCCACGACTGAATGGTCTAGTCATGACCAACTGTAGGGGGTGGTGCTCATCTCCATTTCAAAGCCTGTAGAGCCGGCGTTTTGTCCGAGGACAAGCTTCCATGGTCATGTGGCCGGCATGACTCTACGCCGTAGCGCATGGAACGCCTTTACCTTCCCACTGAAGTGGTCCCTATTTATCTACTTGCATTTAGGTGCTTTCAAATTGCTAGTTTGGCAGGAGCTGGGACAAGCAATGGGAACTCACTCCATCGCACAGTCTTGAACTCCCAGCCTTCCAGTTGGAAAGCCCAGCAGCAGCGGCTTAACCCGCTGCGCCACCACATCCCTTACGGAAGTGTAAGGGGATTTGAATCCTTTTTTCCTCTCTGAAGCCTTCCTATTCCCTCCCCCATGCAGGTTGCCTATTTTTGATGCAGTTGCACCAGTGTGGGCAGGAGCGAGGGATAGGATTGGGCTGTAAGATAGACAGCTGTCAATACCAACCTTCCACATTATACCAGTTTCTGATCCCTAAATTGGGTCCATTTGCAGTGCATTGTGGGTCCCAACAATGGTTCTTTTAGCCTCATTGATGTGCATTGATATATTGATGTCTGACATTATCCTTTTCTTTTTGTCTGTTAATTCCCAGGATGCAGAAACAGCAAGAACAGTGTCAGATATTTACAGCTGTCCTCCTTGCATTTATTTTCCTGCTAGCTGCTGTGAGCACTACTGAGGCTGGCAAAAAGGAAAAACCAGGTAAGGCTTCTTCTTCTTCTTCTTCTTCTTCTTCTTCTTCTTCTTCTTCTTATTATTATTATTATTATTATTATTATTATTATTATTAATTCTATTAATAGATATTTTAAAAAGTGGGGGTACCTATAGCTTTCTCTTCCCATCACTATTATTATATAGAAACTAAATTTTAAAATTTTGATTAAAATGACATTTTGGGAGGGGATTCAAGACAGATTACAATATAAATCAAAAAGCATAGTTGATTCAAAAATACAGTAAACTGTGATAAAACACAGAAGCGATTAAAACAAGATTGAATAGAAATCTTATGCATGTTTGTGTTAAAGCTGTTAAAACGTATTCTAGCTCAACTCAGAAAAATATTGTTCTAATGCTGGGGATCCCCTCCCACATACACTTCCTTCCTTTGTACATATCAGTTGTCCAGAAGACCTTTGGATGGTGAATCCTTGGGGGCGATGTCCAACGCGAGCTCTAGGGCCAATGTAAGCCGCTTGCTTCAGCCCTGTGCAGTGCCCTGGCCAAGACACACACACACACACACACACACACACACACACCCCACACACCTGAGTGGTTCTGGGCAACGGGTGGGTGGGCTGGGAGGTGTGCCGGCCCAGGGAGGGGATGGAGTTGGCCACATCCAAGCTCCCGTCTCTAAGCTGTTTACTCACTGGGTGGCACAAACATGCCGTATGGCACAGTTGCAACACCCACCGCTGGTGCTAGGACTTGCCTGAAGAAGTCTGTCCAAAGACATCACCACAGAGCAGGGAACAGAACTTACAGCCTCTACGTGGGAATGAGCCCAAGACCTTCTTTCTTCAGAAAGTTTTTAAAAAAGTATTGGTCAAAAATTTCAGGATTCTGGCATAGTCTGGATTTCAGATATCCGGATAAGGGATAATCTGGCACTGCGGGTTAAACCACTGAGTTGAGCTTGTTGACTGGAAGGTTGGCAGTTCGAGACTGCATGACAGAGTGAGCTCCCGTTGCTGGGAGCTCCTGCCAACTTAGCAGTTCGAAAGCACGTAAAAATGCCAGTAGATAAATAGGTACTACTTTGGTGGGAAGGTAACAGTGTTCCGTGTGCTACAGCATATAGTCATGCCGGCCACATGATCATGGAAGCTTGTCCTCAAACAAACGCCGGCTCTTTGGCTTAGAAACGGAGATGAGCACCACCCCCTACAGTCGGTCACGAGTAGTCCATTTGGTCGTGGGGAAACATTTTACCTTTACCAAATTAGAATGTAAACAGAAGTTAATAAGAATTTGCAGTTAAAATATGAAAAGACATACTTCTTTACCACCTAGTTTGTCTAGATTTGAGCATTGGTTATTTCATAAATAGGCCCTGAGCATTATTTTTGTCTGCTTTTTGTTTTGTTTTGTTCCTTGTCATTGTTTCCAGAGAAGAAGGTGAAGAAGTCTGACTGTGGGGAATGGCAATGGAGTGTCTGTGTCCCAACCAGCGGTGACTGTGGACTGGGGACGCGCGAGGGCACCCGGAGCGGAGCGGATTGTAAACAAACGATGAAGACGCAAAGGTGTAAGATCCCCTGCAACTGGAAGAAGCAATTTGGAGGTAAGGAGCCCAGGGGCTGGATCAGTGATGGTGAACCTTTTCGGCTTGGTGTGTCAAAAATTCAGAAAATGCCTAACTTGACTCTGCTGGTGCGTCACCCCCTCCAGAAAAATAGAAACAATTCTTTACATATTCATTAAACACACACACACACACACACACACACACACACACACACACACACACGGTCCAATCGTGTGGTGCTATGTATTATACAAAGAAATGTCAAATAATTTCATTATAAAAATGAAATACTAGTAAAACAAACTCAGGTGTGTGAACGCTGGTGTATCACCCAAAATGTCTTGGTGTGTTGCCTTTGACGTGCGTGTCATAGGTTCGCCATCACTGGGCTAGATGATGGTGAGAGATCACTAACTTGGAGCACCGAATTTCCCGGCTATTCTCTGATGGCAAATTGGACAGTACAACCGCCACCAATATTGAGAGTTTGGGGGTCAGCCCAGCCAAGTGAGTCTTCTGATAGGCATGGGACTCAGCCAGTGCCTGACCCCAATGGCCCCTGATGCCACCTCTAATGTGTCCATTTGACTAAGAAGAGGGATGTTGATTCTGGTGAGTGGAATCTACATTGCCACAGAGAAAGAGGGATATGGCCTAGAGTTCTTCTTTTTTGTGTAGGTGAAGGTTTCTAAGGGTTCCTGTACTGTAACTGTTTGAAAAACATGCACACATGACCAAGTAGTTTATGCCTTGGATATCCATCACAGGAGAGCTAGGCCAAGGACCTTAATTTGATGGGCACCCCATCCATTAACAACCACAATACAAATCCATTTCCTTTAAAGTGCCACTGACGCCATAAGATGGCATTTGGAGGTAGTGCAAGAAACCAAGTGAGTTTTCAAGCTTCATTTGTCATCTCCCCAGGAGTTAAAAAATGATCAGAGGAAAAATTAAAAAGATGGCCATGTCAGGTTGAGTGGGTTAATTAGATCATCAAAGTCTCTGGGACAAAGAGAAATTTTGAGCAAGCGGGAGTCAGCTTGATAAGAAGATATGGCAAGGGTGATACAGTAATTAGGAGCTACATTCTGTTGCCTGCCTTTGCTGGAGATCTGAGCATGCAATCCTGTTAAATTAATCCTTTCTCTACTGTCCTGATCTTCTTGGAGCACATATATTTTGGTACAGGAAGAAAAAAAACAGGATGAAAATCTCACATAAACACACTGAGGTCTGAAGGCCGGAAGTGACATCATTTAGCAGGAAGTGACATCATGAGGTAGATGATACCCAAATAAGCACTCGGGTAATCAAAGAGGGTGACTTCAATTTCAATAGAGTTTCAAAAGCTCCATGATTGTTTTACTATCCCCAAAAGAAAATTGCCCCCCTACAAGAAAATCCCCTCCCATGAAAATTGCAGAAAGGACACTCTGTTTTCAAAATTGTTGAGAAATGGGGGAAGAGCACCATGGATCAGCACAAGTGCTAAACATGCCACTTGTTTGTACATCTGTGGGCACAATCCTAACCTGTGCTGGAACAGGCAGGGCTGACTGGCCTGCACTGTATCCAGCCCAGGTTAGGCGGCCACCGGAGACTCCATGGGGCGTTTGTTCCCGTACTACGGGATGGGCACCAGCCACCACTATGGGGCAGCTCAGATCTGCACCCGCTGTCTAGCAGGCGCAAGTCCAGGCAAGCAGCAGCAGCACAAATTGGGGCCGCATGGCCCGGGGACGGGGATTTGAATCTGGCATAACTGCCGGATCTAGGCTCCCCCACCCCCCGTCCTCAGGCCAACCTCCCTCCACCCTCTTCCATCCTCCCTCCCACCTTCTGGCTGCTCAGAAATGCACTGGCCGAACTTGGCTGGCATGGGACTGAGTTACCTGGCAGTCACAGCGGCATTGCAGGGCCGACACCACTGCCTGCATTGGCCCTGCACCCATTACGGGGATACTGGGGACACCTTTTTAAAGACAGAGGAACATCAGTGGTTTTGCTGCAACAAGGTTAAAAAACGAGATTTGTCCCGTATCTTCTAAATAGGTGTTTCAGTATCCATAGTATTAGTGGATAACCGAAACCGTGAATACCGCATCAGTGGATACCAGGGCACGCCTGTACTTCGGGCATCCCGTTTTATTTCCCCTTCTCCTGTTCGTCTCTTCAAGGATGACTCTGGATTGGAAGGCTGTGCCATCTGCAGTTTGCTTCTGGCTTTTTTCCCCGCAATCCCACTTTTCAGGCCAAAGCAAATGACTTGCTGCTGCGCCCTCACTTCGTGCATTCATTAGTTGCCGAGATTGTGCCATACCTAGTTATCTCTCAGGAGGAGTGCTTGAAGGTGTGCTTAATTAATCTTTCCAGAACAATTTCAAACCCTGGAAGCGGAGGGACAATGAAAGTGATAGTGCAACCCGTGCCCCGCAAAGATGCTTTCCAGCTTAGGTAGCGGGAGGAGAAGCTCCGTCTGAATGGAGAACCGGCAAAACTGCAACGCGTATTCTATTGAGGCATCTTCTTGATAAATGTAATTGTCTGGCATTTTCGTTCATTTCTACGGTCTGCAGCATACTGGCAGGCAATTATAGACTTGTAGTCAAAAGGATTGAAGGCAAAAGGAGAAGGGGGCGGCAGAGGATGAGATGGTTAGATAGTGTCACCGAAGCAATGAACATGAAATTGGGCGAACTCCGGAAGCTAGTGGAGGACAGGGAGGCCTGGCGTGCTGTGGTGCATGCGGTCGTGAAGAGTCGGACACGACTTAGCGACTGAACAACAAAGTCAAAAGGATATTTTAGAGCTGGGAAAGATGCAGAACAGGGAAATCCAATTGATCAGAGGCCTGAAGCACCTTCCTTAGGAGGAAAAGCTCTTCACGTCTCAGGGTTTTCAGGTTCGAAATAAAGACGGCTGAGGAGAGGCATGGCTGAGGGCTGTCTGGCCCGGTCCCAGCAGTGAGGCCTTTCCACTGACACCAGAGTCACAAAAGAGCCATAGGGCCTTATTGAGAGCCCAGCGCCAGACCCCACTGCCCAGGGGAGCAGATGCAGAGACGGCAGGTGGTAAGTTTCATTGCCGCCAGTGGTGAGCTCCTTCAGGGCAGGAGGGATTGGGGAGGCTGGAACTGGGCAGGGGAGAGGCAGAGTGGGGGTGAGACCAGCAGTGGCCTCCATCGCTGTGTGAACGCAGCCACTGACTCCAGGGCCAAGTCAGAGACACGTGAAGCAGCCCCCTCAGCTGTGCAACCGGCCAGTGAACCTGTCAAGGAAATGAGGCACATCCAAGCGTTGTTTTACCTCTTCAGAGGCATATATTTTAGTGGCAAGGAAACACCAATTCGAGCAGTCCAGAGAGCAGTCCGAGGTCAGAATTACAGCCAGTCAGGATACACACAGCAACAGATGGTTCAAAGATGGCTAATCAGTCCGGCGGCACTTCGCCCTTCCTCTCTCAACCCACATAGAAGGCTTCTGCTCACTGCCTTTCATTCTACCTTCCAGCCAATCAGCACAGTGCTGAGTCATGGCTAGGTCTTTGTGCCAAATTGCAAGTACATCACTCAGACACAGGTGCACTACCTTACTCAGGCCCTGCAGTTTTCCGGAGCAAAGGGAACTCCAGAGCTGATTGCCAGAATCAACCCAAAGTCCTAACACACTGGAGCCTAACCTCATGTGGCCTGACACGGAGGCCCTCAAATCTGTGCCAGAAAAATAGCCTGAGCAGACTTAAGAAGCCCCATTGGGCCCTTACCCAATGGGCCCTTACCTGGGGGAAAGGTACAAACATCCTGTTCCTCAAAGAGTCTCCAACAGGTGCCGCGGCACCCATAGGATGCACCAGTAGCCATTTGGCTACCATTGCACCCAGTGATGGGATCTACAAATGAACAAGGGGAACACTGGGTGGGATGTAGGCGGGACTTCTGCTTGAGTGGCAGCCCGTCCATAGCGTTCCGCGGCTGCCCTGGCCTTGGGGGGGGGCTCATGCTCGCCACGGGGGACAGGTGAGGGTCACCTCGGGTGCCTGGGCGAGCAGCGGGGGGGGGGGCACGCTAACTGGGGGCAGCCCCCCCAAGGCCAGGACAGCTGCGGAACGCTACGGACGGGCAGCCAATCACGCAGAAGTGCCGTGTAAGTCCCACCCAGCGTTCCCCTTGTTCATTTGTAGATCCCATCGCTGATTGCGCCTATAGCACCCGGGCAGTATAGGATTGGGCTGCCCAACTTTTAAAGTTACGCATGGAGTAAAGAGAGAGGAGAGAGACTTAAACATGGCGTTAGCATCCACATCTTTACCAATGTGGGGCTGTGTCAGTAGTGAAAATGTCACCTGAACCAGTTTTATGTCACTTTCCAACATGTGCTCCTTCCGAACGGAGCAGAAATAAACTTGGGAGTCAGGAGATCCTAGGAGGAGGTTCTTTCGAGACACTGCGTTGCTCCTTCTCGGTGGCTGAAATTAAAGCGTTCATGTGCTCGCGCCTTCTTTGCAGCGGAGTGTAAATACCAGTTCCAGGCCTGGGGGGAGTGTGACCTGAACACGGCCTTGAAGACTCGAACTGGGAATCTGAAGCGAGCTCTACACAACGCAGACTGCCAGAAGACGGTCACCATCTCCAAGCCCTGCGGGAAGCTGACCAAACCCAAGCCTCAAGGTAGGCCACACTCCACAGGAAGCTGATTTTGGGATAAGGCCTCTCCGATGGCTCCTTTTCAACTTGGAGATCTGTATCTCGAAGCGCATTTCTGGCCTGGAAAGGGCCATAGCCAGCGGCGTCATGCTGCCGGAATGCTGGGCGGGAGGAACGGGTGAGCGGCAGCCCACCTGTTGCATACCGCCCCGCGGGGGCGGGGAAGACGGCAAAACGGAGCGGTACGCAACGGGCGGGCTGCCGCTCACCCGTTCCTCCCACCCAGCGTTCCGGCAGCATGACGCTGCTGGCCATAGCTCTCTGGCAGAGCGCATGCTTTGCGTGCGGTATGGTTCCAAATTCAAGCCTCAGCATCTCTATTTAAATTGATCTCTGCCAGCACGGCCAAGAAAGAATTTGGAGAGCCGTAAGCTTGGAATATAGCCTGAATGAAATGCAATTCTGCTGCACCTTTGAGGTTTTCCTGTCCTGTTATTACAGCTGTCAACTGATTACAGAGTGTTAGTGGGTTAGTGGCTCTGCTGTGTACATAACTCATCCATTAACAAATTGAGTACGTGTAAATACACATTCATCCCACCAGAACCTGAGTGTCTCTGTGCACTGGGAACGTACAAATGTGCCAAACAGAGCCTGACCGTGGGTCTGCCTAGTTCAGTATTTATCAGTGCTGACTCTTGCTAGCCAGAGGTTCAGACTAAGGTCTTTCCTAATCTTACCCGGAGATGATGTTGCAAGCATGATGTAATAGTTAAAGCACATTGTTAGGGCTCGGAAGACCTGTGTTCAAGTCCCCCCTCAGTCATGACACAATGGGTTCTTCATTAATAAGGGAAAACGATGAATGTTCTAAGAATGTTTTGATCCCGGGCAGTCCAATTTCTTTCAGTTGGGGGGGTTGCATCACCCCCTCCCCAAACTGCACAGTTGCAGAACTAATTGGCTGTGACATTATAATGAGATCCTATAATGAGTTATCCTATAATGAGAATTAGGGACATAGTGGTGCTGCGGGTTAAACCGCTGTGGCTGAGCTTGCTGACCGGAAGGTTGGCAGTTCAAGACCACATGACGGAGTGAGCTCCCGTTGCTTGTCCCAGCTCCTATCAACCTAGCAGTTCAAAAGCACCTAAAAATGCCAGTAGATAAATAGGGACCACTTCGGTGGGAAGGTAACGATGTTCCTGCACCTTGGCGTATAGTCATGTGGGTCACATGACCACAGAAACGTCCTTAGACAAACACCGGCTCTTCGGCTTAGAAACGGAGATGAGCACCGCCCCCTACAGTCGGTCACGACTAGACCAGTCAGGCGTGGGGAAACCTTTACCTTTTACCTAAAATGAGAATTACATTGTCCGCTTTCCCCTTCTCTTTCTTCTTTTAAAAAGTCTTCAAAAACTTACTTGTTCTACACTGCATTTTCTTTCTGGAGTTTGGAATCCATGTTTCTGCATTTCCTTGTGGTTGCTCTTCTCTTGCTTTTGATTGCTCTTCTTCTGCTTTTTTGTGTCCACTCCCTTCTTGTTCAATTGGTGGACTATTGTGACTCTGCAAACAGTGAATTGTCTAGTTCAAGATGTTTTGCATGTATGTGAAGAACTGTCAAAACAAACCCAGTGGTGACTTGATAAAACAAAAACTAAGAACCCAACAGCAAAGATTAACATTTCACACCTTAGCTAGCAAACCTGGGATTCCAATGGAAAGTACACTCCAAAAAAATCCAGCAATTTATGGCTTCCTCATGAATATAGGTCTGATCCACATATTTACAAATGCAAGTTTATCAATCAATCAGTCAATCAATCAACCAACAGTATTTATGTATGAAGCAGACAAACAAAAATCCGTGACAACAAACAAAAACGAAGATAGAACAAAAATCTTGCTTTTCCCTTGCACGTGCCCAATTAGACTGATGAGTAAGTTAGGAGTATCTGTGCTGCTCTTAAGAGACAATTTGCAGGGTGAGGCAATTTGCAGGCATCTCACAGAGCCTGGCATGCTCCTTCAGGGGCATACCTGTGTCAGTCCCAGATAAATATGTGTTTTTGTTCTAGTGAGTTCATTTTTTTAATGAACGCAGCAACTGCAGCAGCTGCTGGACGCGCAGGGGAACTGATAGTGGGAGCGGAGCTTGTGCGAGAAACCACTGAGCCCAAGACAAGATATCCTGCATCTGCCATAAAAGGTGCACTGCATGGCTGCTTGTTTACTGGTTCAGGTTTGCTGCGGTTACAGGAAAAGCTGCAGTCTAATCAAGTACTGGGATTTTCATGTGGTTTACATCATTTGGATAATGAGAAGAATATTGGATGGAAATCAAGGAGACAGAATCCTCAACAGTGGTACTTTTTCCAAACTTTCTTCCTTTGAGGAAGCTTTCCTTTCCAAATGGGCTGTTCCCTGGCTGAGAAATCCTTATATGGTGGAGGATTTTTGCTGGGGGGTTGGGGTGGGTGACTGTGGTCTTGTGATCACATTGGGATACTCTGTGATCCTATGTGAAACATGAACTGAGAGTAGCTCGGGGGTGTGTGTGCAGATCAGGGCAGGGTGGACAAGCTGCCTTTCAAGGACATTTGTGTGGTGTGATCTTAGCAAGGCATACTGAGGGCGCAATCCTAACCTGGAGTTAGGCTGGCACAGTTAGGCCAGCAAAGTTTGGCCAGCACAAGGGCCACCATAAAGCTCATTTGGACCACTCTCAGGGAGGATGGCACATGCCTATATGCTGACCGAGAGTGGTCCAAACATACTTTACAGTGTCCCTTGGGCCAGACAAACTTGGCTGACCTAACCTGTGCGGGCCTAACTCCAGGTTAGGACCAGCAGCACAGATAGGGGTGGGGGTCCCCTCAGTTGGTCTTCTGTCCAGTCACTGACCAAATCAAACAGCAACAGCACCAGGCTGCTGGAGACCCCAAGGCAAATGCTACATTGCCCTCTCCAAGCTTATTAACGGTGATAGTGTAGTGGGCAACAGCTCCCATTGGTGAGCAACATGGTGGCACTCTTCCACCCTTGGCAGGGAGAGTGGGAAGAGGCAGAGAGTGGGAAGAAAAGGAGCTTGGTAGTCAAATGAGCTCCTCCTCCACCACCACCTCCCATCTGTCCCGCCAGCCAAAGGGCTTTCTCCCAGAAGTCTCCATAGGGCCTTCTGGGAGAAAGTTCTCTGGCTGATGTGGTAGGTGGAAGCAACAGTGTGAGTCTGCTGTAGCCATGAAACCCCTGTGGTGGTCCTCGTTCCTCACATCAGTGGGAGCATCCTCATGTTGACTAAGAGCATCTGTACGCTTTGTGAGTACTGGGTAAGTCTCTTGGCTGACTCATGCCACTGCCACCATTCATCCTGGGGGCTCAGCAGTTGACCATCTTTGGCTGGGCCACTTCCTAACCCTGT
Organism: Lerista edwardsae; assembly: GCA_029204185.1. Lineage (NCBI taxonomy): Eukaryota > Metazoa > Chordata > Lepidosauria > Squamata > Scincidae > Lerista > Lerista edwardsae. Next base: position 4,724 of record JAJKFI010035392.1, on the reverse strand, counting down.
CATGTGCCTTCTGACCATGCCCTGTAATCCCTTCTGACCATGTCCTGCCTTCCCTTGCGTAGCTGCTGTTTCTTGTCGCTCTAGTTGTTTGCTTACGTTCTATAGCCCCATGCTGGAGAAGGGTTCCCATAGATAATTTTGAGCTGTATGGGCATGTATAGGGAAGTGGTGGTGCAGTGGGTTAATCAGCTGTTGCTGGGCTTTCTGACCAGAAGGTTGGGAGTTCAAGACTGCGCGACGGAGTGAGCTCCCGCTGCTTGTCCCAGCTCCTGCCAACCTAGCAGTTCAAAAACACCTAAAAATGTGAGTAGATAAATAGGGACCACTTTGGTGGGAAGGTAACGGTGTTCCGTGCGCTACTGCGTGTAGTCGTGCCGGCCACATGACCACGGAAGCTTGTCCTCGGACAAACACTGGCTCTACAGGCTTAGAAACGGAGATGAGCACCGCTCCCTACAGTCAGTCATGACTAGACCATTCGGTCATGGGGAAACCTGTACCTTTATGGGCATCTTGGTGCCCTCTTTAATTTTAGGAGACCCAGTTTGACCACTAGGTGTCCCTCTTTGGCAAACCCCCATCTCACAAGTTAGGAAAGTGGCTGCTGTGGTCTGCAGTGCTGTCTTCCATCACCGGGTGCCACTGTTTGCTGCCAAGAGCCTTTTGCTCATATGGTCTATGTTGAAGCATGAAGAATATCTGTTGTGGGCAATTATGAATTGAGTGGCGTTCTCTTATTGAAACACAAGGTAATTTTGATGTGGTCCCTTACGGGCAGAGCAATTGCTTTAAGTGTGTTTTGCTTTCCATTCCGTTTCCACAATTGTTAGCCATGCCTTGCTTGGATAATAATAGAAGTTCCAAACCATGCTGTACTGGGTGCTTATGGATTTATTGCCATCAAAAGCAATGTCCTCTATTGATTATTCCAGCCAACAGCAGTATCTCAGAGAGCCCACGTGTGAAACGCAGATGCACATTTTAGAACAGAAACAAATGTCTGCTTCCAATTGCAGCTCAGCCATCACAGTGAGAGAACCATGTGCATTCATCATTCATAGAGAGAGCTGGAATTTTAAGAGGAGTCTGCAGGCTGCCAGCATTTGAAACTGACTACTGTGTGGTGTCACCAGACTCCAAAAAGGAAAGAGGAAAGTGTTTCTTAATACATACGGGCCGAATAATTAAGAACGCAATCCTAACCAACTTTCCAGCACCAGGGTAAGGGCAATGCAGCTCTGAGGTAAGGGAACAAACATTCCCCTACCTTGAGGGGGCATCCTTGATTGGCCCCCAACTGCAAGATGCAGCACATGCCCCATTGGCATAGCTGTGTCAGTGCTAAAAAGTTGGTTAGGATTCTGCCCTAAATGACATAGGAACAAAGTAGCTGAAGGACCATTTTCTATCGTGAGCTTGTCTGGTTATTCTCCCCCCTCCCCGTTTACACTGCTAAGTAGTATGTGTGGTGGACATGAGATGCCTTCCTACAGGCATTGCTGGAGTGGCACAGGAAGTGACCTCATTGGAGCAACTCCCATGCCACCTTGGCAACCTTTGAGTTGGCCTTAAGTCTGGCTTCAGCCTCACATCTTGGCTCCGTGACAGGGTAGCTGCTTTCGAAGAAGCCACGCAATCGAGCGATGACCTGACTGCATACCAGCAGCCATCACCATTACCTCCCACGTTCTCCGTTGGACAAAAACACAGCCCAGAAATAGGTCTCCATTTCCTAGCTGGTCTGTTCCTGAAAAATCCCCTGCCAGAACAGAGTGCCTCCCATTGGCAGTCAAGTGGTAGAAGACCCTGTCTGAATGAATGAACCACTTGCCTGATTTACTGCTCATAGCTGTTCAAATGGCACAGCAGCCAGCCAGTACTGTGGTGGGTTGGTCTGGCTGTCATTTTATAGACACAGACTGTTGTTGCCATTCGCACTTGTCCGATTGATTAAATCCCTTTCTGCTGCAGTCCTGTGCATGTTGACCTGTGAGTAAGGCCCAAGGAAAGAAGCAGAGGGTCTGGCTGTTAATTGATTTAAGCAGGCTAACCCTACAACCATTGTTTGAATGTTGTCCTCTGATGGATGAGTGGCTTTGCAGTCAAACAGCGCATTGCCTTGATGGCTACCCAATTGAGTTGGCTCCTTCTACAAGTTTTGATTTGTACAAATGTAGTTTTTGTTTCTTCCCAGGCTACTAAAGACTGCTTCTCACATTGTGCTACACCAAAGATTGGGTTGAAAGCAGGCAGGCATTATGTCGGTCTGCTTTGCAATTGGCTACATTTCTCTGTTTAGGATGCAGTCTCTGTTCAGGATGCATTACATGGGGTTTGCCTCTGTGTAATGTGTGCAGGGGCATAGCTAAAGGAGTGCAGGGGGTGCAATTGCACCAGGCAACAAGCTTTAGGGGGGCAACAAGCTGAGCTTGACACTAGTGGCCAAAATGGTGAAACATTGTGAAAACCTTGGAATGCATGAAAAATACCATCATGTTATATACCATTCAATGTGGAATTTAATGAAACAACCCAGAGTCAGTGATGTCATTCAGGGGGAATGGACCAGAACGGGCGTTCCGGATCCTAACGGGCTCCGTGGCTGGTTCCGGGTTCCCGACAAGTGCCAATCAAAAGTGAGTTCCTGTTCCTAAATCATTTGAATGACACCACTGCCCAGAATGTAATATTTTTATCAAATGCTATGGTCAAAACATCAGAAAAAGGAAATATAACTGTCATGTAAAAATCATGGTTTGTTAAAATTTCAATAGAATTTCAGTAAAATGTTCAATTCAAACTGTGCCTCTCAGTGCTCAGTTTAATATTTCTTTACAGAAGTATTTAAATGGCCACTTCTAGGCAATTAGGCAATTGTACAGCAAAGGCTGGGGGCACACCCAAACGCCCCACGTTCCTCCCCCACACATTTCAGTGGACTGGTTGGAGTAGCTCCCTGCTTCCAACCCTTGAGTATCATTAAGAAAGGACCCCAATTAAGGTTGTTGCAACTTGCTAATCGAGATAGGATTAATTACATCGAAAGCACTAGGTGTTACATTAAGATTCTTTTTCCTCAGCCCTGTTGAAACTCCCTCACGATCAGGCAATGTTGAAACTTTTGCAAGGTGTTGGATTTCGTTCCATCTGGCATGGCAGTGCCAGTTTCATCTTCCTCGGCGACTGGAGCATGCCCCCTCCGTCTTGTATGTCGTTCATTAGATGGGTGCCCGTGCAGCTAGCATAATAATTAGCATTACTGAAGGCAAAAGAACAAGATGTTGCTCAGAATAATTAGACAAGAGTCAGAGAGATTTTCTTCCACAAGGCAGGAAAACAGCCGAAAAAGCTAGACCACTGTCCCCGACAGCCACAATTGTTGTGGCTTCTCTCTTCTCCATCACTGCGTTTTCTTTCTGCCTTTTTCTTTTTCAGTAGGGCTCCTGTTTCCTTTCTTCTCACACCCATAGGAATTAATCTGAGTCACGGCTGAGCCCCAGGACCTGCTTCTGATATTATGATTAATCCCTGGGAGTAGCTGCAGTAATAAAGACGACTATGTGCAACCTCCGGGTTTTAGAGGTTGCCTGTCTCTGAATGCCAGATGCAAGGAAGTGGCAACAAGACACAGGGGCCAGGTGTCATCTTGAGCAATGGTTCTCAAGCCTTTTAGCACTGGGACCCACTTTTGAAAGTGACACTCTGTCGGGACCCACCTAGCATCACGAGACTCATCAAACCAAAATTGACCACGGATTCATGTATCCACAGCGGACCAAGCATGCACAGGGGACCAAGAAAGCAAGAAATGTCCAGTTTGCTCAGCAAGCCAAAATTGACCATGGACTCACGTATCTGCAGGGGCCCTCTGCGGATAAAAAGGGTGGACAACACAACATAAGCTTAAAAACAGAAAACAAAGCATTCTGCTCTTTCCATGCTACAAGGGAGTGTCCCCTTAATGAAAATGAACACAGGTAATGAAAGGGATGTAATTGCAATGATTCCTGCCAACCTAGCAGTTCGAAAGCACCTAAATGCAAGTAGATAAATAGGGGAGGTAACGGCGTTCCGTGCACCTCGGCGTATAGTCATGCCGGCCACATGTTGTTCTCAGACAAATGCCAGCTCTACGGGCTTAGAAACGGAGATGAGCACCGCCCCCTACAGTCGGTCACGACTAGACCATTCAGTCGTGCGGAAACTTTAATCGCAATGAACAAATAATGGAACAAGGACTATTTCAGTAAATGAATATCTAATGCCCCAATTCTGTCCCTCGCAATTAGCACCAATGTGCTGCATCCAATTGGGAGGGGGAGGGGAAAACAGGAGGCCTCCCCAAGCAAAGGGAAACAAATCTTGCCTCAAGTTAAGCTCCATGTTACTCTATGAATTTACTGGGATCAGTGCCAGCTCCTTGACTGGGGCAAGGCTGAGTGGACCCAAGGAGGCGTCTTGACGCTGGGCAAGGGGCAGAGGATGTCAGTGCCTAGGATTGGGTGGCAACTGGACGACATTTAGTAGGACGACAAATTAGTAAGGCAGTGTTATTCAAACTGTGGGTCGCGACCTGATATCAGGTGGGTTGCGGAAAGGTGGGAGCAGCCATCTTGGAAGGCCGTAGTCTTGTTATATTCCTTTGGTGAGTGTAAACAGTTTGAATTTTCAAGTGCATTTTTAAAAAAAAAACATTTTGTTTTTAGTTCAGTGCTTTTCTATAA
>JAJKFI010035391.1:0-15336 GCA_029204185.1 Lerista edwardsae | reverse complement strand
GTGTGTGTGTGTGTGTGTGTGTGTGTGTGTGTGTGTGTGTGTGTGTGAAATGGTGCAGGAGGATTTGGGAGGGGGTGGATCTGGCAGTGATGGTGCATGCCGGGTCCTGTCCCTTCCGTGGCAGCCCACCTGCTCCCTTCCTCTCCCTGAACTTGTGCCAGTGAAATTGCTGGGGCAGAACCAAGGAGACCCACTGGGGAGCAGGAGGCTTACGGAAGTGTAAGGTAAAGGTAAAGATTTCCCCACGACTGAATGGTCTAGTCATGACCAACTGTAGGGGGTGGTGCTCATCTCCATTTCAAAGCCTGTAGAGCCGGCGTTTTGTCCGAGGACAAGCTTCCATGGTCATGTGGCCGGCATGACTCTACGCCGTAGCGCATGGAACGCCTTTACCTTCCCACTGAAGTGGTCCCTATTTATCTACTTGCATTTAGGTGCTTTCAAATTGCTAGTTTGGCAGGAGCTGGGACAAGCAATGGGAACTCACTCCATCGCACAGTCTTGAACTCCCAGCCTTCCAGTTGGAAAGCCCAGCAGCAGCGGCTTAACCCGCTGCGCCACCACATCCCTTACGGAAGTGTAAGGGGATTTGAATCCTTTTTTCCTCTCTGAAGCCTTCCTATTCCCTCCCCCATGCAGGTTGCCTATTTTTGATGCAGTTGCACCAGTGTGGGCAGGAGCGAGGGATAGGATTGGGCTGTAAGATAGACAGCTGTCAATACCAACCTTCCACATTATACCAGTTTCTGATCCCTAAATTGGGTCCATTTGCAGTGCATTGTGGGTCCCAACAATGGTTCTTTTAGCCTCATTGATGTGCATTGATATATTGATGTCTGACATTATCCTTTTCTTTTTGTCTGTTAATTCCCAGGATGCAGAAACAGCAAGAACAGTGTCAGATATTTACAGCTGTCCTCCTTGCATTTATTTTCCTGCTAGCTGCTGTGAGCACTACTGAGGCTGGCAAAAAGGAAAAACCAGGTAAGGCTTCTTCTTCTTCTTCTTCTTCTTCTTCTTCTTCTTCTTCTTCTTCTTATTATTATTATTATTATTATTATTATTATTATTAATTCTATTAATAGATATTTTAAAAAGTGGGGGTACCTATAGCTTTCTCTTCCCATCACTATTATTATATAGAAACTAAATTTTAAAATTTTGATTAAAATGACATTTTGGGAGGGGATTCAAGACAGATTACAATATAAATCAAAAAGCATAGTTGATTCAAAAATACAGTAAACTGTGATAAAACACAGAAGCGATTAAAACAAGATTGAATAGAAATCTTATGCATGTTTGTGTTAAAGCTGTTAAAACGTATTCTAGCTCAACTCAGAAAAATATTGTTCTAATGCTGGGGATCCCCTCCCACATACACTTCCTTCCTTTGTACATATCAGTTGTCCAGAAGACCTTTGGATGGTGAATCCTTGGGGGCGATGTCCAACGCGAGCTCTAGGGCCAATGTAAGCCGCTTGCTTCAGCCCTGTGCAGTGCCCTGGCCAAGACACACACACACACACACACACACACACACACACCCCACACACCTGAGTGGTTCTGGGCAACGGGTGGGTGGGCTGGGAGGTGTGCCGGCCCAGGGAGGGGATGGAGTTGGCCACATCCAAGCTCCCGTCTCTAAGCTGTTTACTCACTGGGTGGCACAAACATGCCGTATGGCACAGTTGCAACACCCACCGCTGGTGCTAGGACTTGCCTGAAGAAGTCTGTCCAAAGACATCACCACAGAGCAGGGAACAGAACTTACAGCCTCTACGTGGGAATGAGCCCAAGACCTTCTTTCTTCAGAAAGTTTTTAAAAAAGTATTGGTCAAAAATTTCAGGATTCTGGCATAGTCTGGATTTCAGATATCCGGATAAGGGATAATCTGGCACTGCGGGTTAAACCACTGAGTTGAGCTTGTTGACTGGAAGGTTGGCAGTTCGAGACTGCATGACAGAGTGAGCTCCCGTTGCTGGGAGCTCCTGCCAACTTAGCAGTTCGAAAGCACGTAAAAATGCCAGTAGATAAATAGGTACTACTTTGGTGGGAAGGTAACAGTGTTCCGTGTGCTACAGCATATAGTCATGCCGGCCACATGATCATGGAAGCTTGTCCTCAAACAAACGCCGGCTCTTTGGCTTAGAAACGGAGATGAGCACCACCCCCTACAGTCGGTCACGAGTAGTCCATTTGGTCGTGGGGAAACATTTTACCTTTACCAAATTAGAATGTAAACAGAAGTTAATAAGAATTTGCAGTTAAAATATGAAAAGACATACTTCTTTACCACCTAGTTTGTCTAGATTTGAGCATTGGTTATTTCATAAATAGGCCCTGAGCATTATTTTTGTCTGCTTTTTGTTTTGTTTTGTTCCTTGTCATTGTTTCCAGAGAAGAAGGTGAAGAAGTCTGACTGTGGGGAATGGCAATGGAGTGTCTGTGTCCCAACCAGCGGTGACTGTGGACTGGGGACGCGCGAGGGCACCCGGAGCGGAGCGGATTGTAAACAAACGATGAAGACGCAAAGGTGTAAGATCCCCTGCAACTGGAAGAAGCAATTTGGAGGTAAGGAGCCCAGGGGCTGGATCAGTGATGGTGAACCTTTTCGGCTTGGTGTGTCAAAAATTCAGAAAATGCCTAACTTGACTCTGCTGGTGCGTCACCCCCTCCAGAAAAATAGAAACAATTCTTTACATATTCATTAAACACACACACACACACACACACACACACACACACACACACACACACGGTCCAATCGTGTGGTGCTATGTATTATACAAAGAAATGTCAAATAATTTCATTATAAAAATGAAATACTAGTAAAACAAACTCAGGTGTGTGAACGCTGGTGTATCACCCAAAATGTCTTGGTGTGTTGCCTTTGACGTGCGTGTCATAGGTTCGCCATCACTGGGCTAGATGATGGTGAGAGATCACTAACTTGGAGCACCGAATTTCCCGGCTATTCTCTGATGGCAAATTGGACAGTACAACCGCCACCAATATTGAGAGTTTGGGGGTCAGCCCAGCCAAGTGAGTCTTCTGATAGGCATGGGACTCAGCCAGTGCCTGACCCCAATGGCCCCTGATGCCACCTCTAATGTGTCCATTTGACTAAGAAGAGGGATGTTGATTCTGGTGAGTGGAATCTACATTGCCACAGAGAAAGAGGGATATGGCCTAGAGTTCTTCTTTTTTGTGTAGGTGAAGGTTTCTAAGGGTTCCTGTACTGTAACTGTTTGAAAAACATGCACACATGACCAAGTAGTTTATGCCTTGGATATCCATCACAGGAGAGCTAGGCCAAGGACCTTAATTTGATGGGCACCCCATCCATTAACAACCACAATACAAATCCATTTCCTTTAAAGTGCCACTGACGCCATAAGATGGCATTTGGAGGTAGTGCAAGAAACCAAGTGAGTTTTCAAGCTTCATTTGTCATCTCCCCAGGAGTTAAAAAATGATCAGAGGAAAAATTAAAAAGATGGCCATGTCAGGTTGAGTGGGTTAATTAGATCATCAAAGTCTCTGGGACAAAGAGAAATTTTGAGCAAGCGGGAGTCAGCTTGATAAGAAGATATGGCAAGGGTGATACAGTAATTAGGAGCTACATTCTGTTGCCTGCCTTTGCTGGAGATCTGAGCATGCAATCCTGTTAAATTAATCCTTTCTCTACTGTCCTGATCTTCTTGGAGCACATATATTTTGGTACAGGAAGAAAAAAAACAGGATGAAAATCTCACATAAACACACTGAGGTCTGAAGGCCGGAAGTGACATCATTTAGCAGGAAGTGACATCATGAGGTAGATGATACCCAAATAAGCACTCGGGTAATCAAAGAGGGTGACTTCAATTTCAATAGAGTTTCAAAAGCTCCATGATTGTTTTACTATCCCCAAAAGAAAATTGCCCCCCTACAAGAAAATCCCCTCCCATGAAAATTGCAGAAAGGACACTCTGTTTTCAAAATTGTTGAGAAATGGGGGAAGAGCACCATGGATCAGCACAAGTGCTAAACATGCCACTTGTTTGTACATCTGTGGGCACAATCCTAACCTGTGCTGGAACAGGCAGGGCTGACTGGCCTGCACTGTATCCAGCCCAGGTTAGGCGGCCACCGGAGACTCCATGGGGCGTTTGTTCCCGTACTACGGGATGGGCACCAGCCACCACTATGGGGCAGCTCAGATCTGCACCCGCTGTCTAGCAGGCGCAAGTCCAGGCAAGCAGCAGCAGCACAAATTGGGGCCGCATGGCCCGGGGACGGGGATTTGAATCTGGCATAACTGCCGGATCTAGGCTCCCCCACCCCCCCTCCTCAGGCCAACCTCCCTCCACCCTCTTCCATCCTCCCTCCCACCTTCTGGCTGCTCAGAAATGCACTGGCCGAACTTGGCTGGCATGGGACTGAGTTACCTGGCAGTCACAGCGGCATTGCAGGGCCGACACCACTGCCTGCATTGGCCCTGCACCCATTACGGGGATACTGGGGACACCTTTTTAAAGACAGAGGAACATCAGTGGTTTTGCTGCAACAAGGTTAAAAAACGAGATTTGTCCCGTATCTTCTAAATAGGTGTTTCAGTATCCATAGTATTAGTGGATAACCGAAACCGTGAATACCGCATCAGTGGATACCAGGGCACGCCTGTACTTCGGGCATCCCGTTTTATTTCCCCTTCTCCTGTTCGTCTCTTCAAGGATGACTCTGGATTGGAAGGCTGTGCCATCTGCAGTTTGCTTCTGGCTTTTTTCCCCGCAATCCCACTTTTCAGGCCAAAGCAAATGACTTGCTGCTGCGCCCTCACTTCGTGCATTCATTAGTTGCCGAGATTGTGCCATACCTAGTTATCTCTCAGGAGGAGTGCTTGAAGGTGTGCTTAATTAATCTTTCCAGAACAATTTCAAACCCTGGAAGCGGAGGGACAATGAAAGTGATAGTGCAACCCGTGCCCCGCAAAGATGCTTTCCAGCTTAGGTAGCGGGAGGAGAAGCTCCGTCTGAATGGAGAACCGGCAAAACTGCAACGCGTATTCTATTGAGGCATCTTCTTGATAAATGTAATTGTCTGGCATTTTCGTTCATTTCTACGGTCTGCAGCATACTGGCAGGCAATTATAGACTTGTAGTCAAAAGGATTGAAGGCAAAAGGAGAAGGGGGCGGCAGAGGATGAGATGGTTAGATAGTGTCACCGAAGCAATGAACATGAAATTGGGCGAACTCCGGAAGCTAGTGGAGGACAGGGAGGCCTGGCGTGCTGTGGTGCATGCGGTCGTGAAGAGTCGGACACGACTTAGCGACTGAACAACAAAGTCAAAAGGATATTTTAGAGCTGGGAAAGATGCAGAACAGGGAAATCCAATTGATCAGAGGCCTGAAGCACCTTCCTTAGGAGGAAAAGCTCTTCACGTCTCAGGGTTTTCAGGTTCGAAATAAAGACGGCTGAGGAGAGGCATGGCTGAGGGCTGTCTGGCCCGGTCCCAGCAGTGAGGCCTTTCCACTGACACCAGAGTCACAAAAGAGCCATAGGGCCTTATTGAGAGCCCAGCGCCAGACCCCACTGCCCAGGGGAGCAGATGCAGAGACGGCAGGTGGTAAGTTTCATTGCCGCCAGTGGTGAGCTCCTTCAGGGCAGGAGGGATTGGGGAGGCTGGAACTGGGCAGGGGAGAGGCAGAGTGGGGGTGAGACCAGCAGTGGCCTCCATCGCTGTGTGAACGCAGCCACTGACTCCAGGGCCAAGTCAGAGACACGTGAAGCAGCCCCCTCAGCTGTGCAACCGGCCAGTGAACCTGTCAAGGAAATGAGGCACATCCAAGCGTTGTTTTACCTCTTCAGAGGCATATATTTTAGTGGCAAGGAAACACCAATTCGAGCAGTCCAGAGAGCAGTCCGAGGTCAGAATTACAGCCAGTCAGGATACACACAGCAACAGATGGTTCAAAGATGGCTAATCAGTCCGGCGGCACTTCGCCCTTCCTCTCTCAACCCACATAGAAGGCTTCTGCTCACTGCCTTTCATTCTACCTTCCAGCCAATCAGCACAGTGCTGAGTCATGGCTAGGTCTTTGTGCCAAATTGCAAGTACATCACTCAGACACAGGTGCACTACCTTACTCAGGCCCTGCAGTTTTCCGGAGCAAAGGGAACTCCAGAGCTGATTGCCAGAATCAACCCAAAGTCCTAACACACTGGAGCCTAACCTCATGTGGCCTGACACGGAGGCCCTCAAATCTGTGCCAGAAAAATAGCCTGAGCAGACTTAAGAAGCCCCATTGGGCCCTTACCCAATGGGCCCTTACCTGGGGGAAAGGTACAAACATCCTGTTCCTCAAAGAGTCTCCAACAGGTGCCGCGGCACCCATAGGATGCACCAGTAGCCATTTGGCTACCATTGCACCCAGTGATGGGATCTACAAATGAACAAGGGGAACACTGGGTGGGATGTAGGCGGGACTTCTGCTTGAGTGGCAGCCCGTCCATAGCGTTCCGCGGCTGCCCTGGCCTTGGGGGGGGGGCTCATGCTCGCCACGGGGGACAGGTGAGGGTCACCTCGGGTGCCTGGGCGAGCAGCGGGGGGGGGGGCACGCTAACTGGGGGCAGCCCCCCCAAGGCCAGGACAGCTGCGGAACGCTACGGACGGGCAGCCAATCACGCAGAAGTGCCGTGTAAGTCCCACCCAGCGTTCCCCTTGTTCATTTGTAGATCCCATCGCTGATTGCGCCTATAGCACCCGGGCAGTATAGGATTGGGCTGCCCAACTTTTAAAGTTACGCATGGAGTAAAGAGAGAGGAGAGAGACTTAAACATGGCGTTAGCATCCACATCTTTACCAATGTGGGGCTGTGTCAGTAGTGAAAATGTCACCTGAACCAGTTTTATGTCACTTTCCAACATGTGCTCCTTCCGAACGGAGCAGAAATAAACTTGGGAGTCAGGAGATCCTAGGAGGAGGTTCTTTCGAGACACTGCGTTGCTCCTTCTCGGTGGCTGAAATTAAAGCGTTCATGTGCTCGCGCCTTCTTTGCAGCGGAGTGTAAATACCAGTTCCAGGCCTGGGGGGAGTGTGACCTGAACACGGCCTTGAAGACTCGAACTGGGAATCTGAAGCGAGCTCTACACAACGCAGACTGCCAGAAGACGGTCACCATCTCCAAGCCCTGCGGGAAGCTGACCAAACCCAAGCCTCAAGGTAGGCCACACTCCACAGGAAGCTGATTTTGGGATAAGGCCTCTCCGATGGCTCCTTTTCAACTTGGAGATCTGTATCTCGAAGCGCATTTCTGGCCTGGAAAGGGCCATAGCCAGCGGCGTCATGCTGCCGGAATGCTGGGCGGGAGGAACGGGTGAGCGGCAGCCCACCTGTTGCATACCGCCCCGCGGGGGCGGGGAAGACGGCAAAACGGAGCGGTACGCAACGGGCGGGCTGCCGCTCACCCGTTCCTCCCACCCAGCGTTCCGGCAGCATGACGCTGCTGGCCATAGCTCTCTGGCAGAGCGCATGCTTTGCGTGCGGTATGGTTCCAAATTCAAGCCTCAGCATCTCTATTTAAATTGATCTCTGCCAGCACGGCCAAGAAAGAATTTGGAGAGCCGTAAGCTTGGAATATAGCCTGAATGAAATGCAATTCTGCTGCACCTTTGAGGTTTTCCTGTCCTGTTATTACAGCTGTCAACTGATTACAGAGTGTTAGTGGGTTAGTGGCTCTGCTGTGTACATAACTCATCCATTAACAAATTGAGTACGTGTAAATACACATTCATCCCACCAGAACCTGAGTGTCTCTGTGCACTGGGAACGTACAAATGTGCCAAACAGAGCCTGACCGTGGGTCTGCCTAGTTCAGTATTTATCAGTGCTGACTCTTGCTAGCCAGAGGTTCAGACTAAGGTCTTTCCTAATCTTACCCGGAGATGATGTTGCAAGCATGATGTAATAGTTAAAGCACATTGTTAGGGCTCGGAAGACCTGTGTTCAAGTCCCCCCTCAGTCATGACACAATGGGTTCTTCATTAATAAGGGAAAACGATGAATGTTCTAAGAATGTTTTGATCCCGGGCAGTCCAATTTCTTTCAGTTGGGGGGGTTGCATCACCCCCTCCCCAAACTGCACAGTTGCAGAACTAATTGGCTGTGACATTATAATGAGATCCTATAATGAGTTATCCTATAATGAGAATTAGGGACATAGTGGTGCTGCGGGTTAAACCGCTGTGGCTGAGCTTGCTGACCGGAAGGTTGGCAGTTCAAGACCACATGACGGAGTGAGCTCCCGTTGCTTGTCCCAGCTCCTATCAACCTAGCAGTTCAAAAGCACCTAAAAATGCCAGTAGATAAATAGGGACCACTTCGGTGGGAAGGTAACGATGTTCCTGCACCTTGGCGTATAGTCATGTGGGTCACATGACCACAGAAACGTCCTTAGACAAACACCGGCTCTTCGGCTTAGAAACGGAGATGAGCACCGCCCCCTACAGTCGGTCACGACTAGACCAGTCAGGCGTGGGGAAACCTTTACCTTTTACCTAAAATGAGAATTACATTGTCCGCTTTCCCCTTCTCTTTCTTCTTTTAAAAAGTCTTCAAAAACTTACTTGTTCTACACTGCATTTTCTTTCTGGAGTTTGGAATCCATGTTTCTGCATTTCCTTGTGGTTGCTCTTCTCTTGCTTTTGATTGCTCTTCTTCTGCTTTTTTGTGTCCACTCCCTTCTTGTTCAATTGGTGGACTATTGTGACTCTGCAAACAGTGAATTGTCTAGTTCAAGATGTTTTGCATGTATGTGAAGAACTGTCAAAACAAACCCAGTGGTGACTTGATAAAACAAAAACTAAGAACCCAACAGCAAAGATTAACATTTCACACCTTAGCTAGCAAACCTGGGATTCCAATGGAAAGTACACTCCAAAAAAATCCAGCAATTTATGGCTTCCTCATGAATATAGGTCTGATCCACATATTTACAAATGCAAGTTTATCAATCAATCAGTCAATCAATCAACCAACAGTATTTATGTATGAAGCAGACAAACAAAAATCCGTGACAACAAACAAAAACGAAGATAGAACAAAAATCTTGCTTTTCCCTTGCACGTGCCCAATTAGACTGATGAGTAAGTTAGGAGTATCTGTGCTGCTCTTAAGAGACAATTTGCAGGGTGAGGCAATTTGCAGGCATCTCACAGAGCCTGGCATGCTCCTTCAGGGGCATACCTGTGTCAGTCCCAGATAAATATGTGTTTTTGTTCTAGTGAGTTCATTTTTTTAATGAACGCAGCAACTGCAGCAGCTGCTGGACGCGCAGGGGAACTGATAGTGGGAGCGGAGCTTGTGCGAGAAACCACTGAGCCCAAGACAAGATATCCTGCATCTGCCATAAAAGGTGCACTGCATGGCTGCTTGTTTACTGGTTCAGGTTTGCTGCGGTTACAGGAAAAGCTGCAGTCTAATCAAGTACTGGGATTTTCATGTGGTTTACATCATTTGGATAATGAGAAGAATATTGGATGGAAATCAAGGAGACAGAATCCTCAACAGTGGTACTTTTTCCAAACTTTCTTCCTTTGAGGAAGCTTTCCTTTCCAAATGGGCTGTTCCCTGGCTGAGAAATCCTTATATGGTGGAGGATTTTTGCTGGGGGGTTGGGGTGGGTGACTGTGGTCTTGTGATCACATTGGGATACTCTGTGATCCTATGTGAAACATGAACTGAGAGTAGCTCGGGGGTGTGTGTGCAGATCAGGGCAGGGTGGACAAGCTGCCTTTCAAGGACATTTGTGTGGTGTGATCTTAGCAAGGCATACTGAGGGCGCAATCCTAACCTGGAGTTAGGCTGGCACAGTTAGGCCAGCAAAGTTTGGCCAGCACAAGGGCCACCATAAAGCTCATTTGGACCACTCTCAGGGAGGATGGCACATGCCTATATGCTGACCGAGAGTGGTCCAAACATACTTTACAGTGTCCCTTGGGCCAGACAAACTTGGCTGACCTAACCTGTGCGGGCCTAACTCCAGGTTAGGACCAGCAGCACAGATAGGGGTGGGGGTCCCCTCAGTTGGTCTTCTGTCCAGTCACTGACCAAATCAAACAGCAACAGCACCAGGCTGCTGGAGACCCCAAGGCAAATGCTACATTGCCCTCTCCAAGCTTATTAACGGTGATAGTGTAGTGGGCAACAGCTCCCATTGGTGAGCAACATGGTGGCACTCTTCCACCCTTGGCAGGGAGAGTGGGAAGAGGCAGAGAGTGGGAAGAAAAGGAGCTTGGTAGTCAAATGAGCTCCTCCTCCACCACCACCTCCCATCTGTCCCGCCAGCCAAAGGGCTTTCTCCCAGAAGTCTCCATAGGGCCTTCTGGGAGAAAGTTCTCTGGCTGATGTGGTAGGTGGAAGCAACAGTGTGAGTCTGCTGTAGCCATGAAACCCCTGTGGTGGTCCTCGTTCCTCACATCAGTGGGAGCATCCTCATGTTGACTAAGAGCATCTGTACGCTTTGTGAGTACTGGGTAAGTCTCTTGGCTGACTCATGCCACTGCCACCATTCATCCTGGGGGCTCAGCAGTTGACCATCTTTGGCTGGGCCACTTCCTAACCCTGTCATGTGCCTTCTGACCATGCCCTGTAATCCCTTCTGACCATGTCCTGCCTTCCCTTGCGTAGCTGCTGTTTCTTGTCGCTCTAGTTGTTTGCTTACGTTCTATAGCCCCATGCTGGAGAAGGGTTCCCATAGATAATTTTGAGCTGTATGGGCATGTATAGGGAAGTGGTGGTGCAGTGGGTTAATCAGCTGTTGCTGGGCTTTCTGACCAGAAGGTTGGGAGTTCAAGACTGCGCGACGGAGTGAGCTCCCGCTGCTTGTCCCAGCTCCTGCCAACCTAGCAGTTCAAAAACACCTAAAAATGTGAGTAGATAAATAGGGACCACTTTGGTGGGAAGGTAACGGTGTTCCGTGCGCTACTGCGTGTAGTCGTGCCGGCCACATGACCACGGAAGCTTGTCCTTGGACAAACACTGGCTCTACAGGCTTAGAAACGGAGATGAGCACCGCTCCCTACAGTCAGTCATGACTAGACCATTCGGTCATGGGGAAACCTGTACCTTTATGGGCATCTTGGTGCCCTCTTTAATTTTAGGAGACCCAGTTTGACCACTAGGTGTCCCTCTTTGGCAAACCCCCATCTCACAAGTTAGGAAAGTGGCTGCTGTGGTCTGCAGTGCTGTCTTCCATCACCGGGTGCCACTGTTTGCTGCCAAGAGCCTTTTGCTCATATGGTCTATGTTGAAGCATGAAGAATATCTGTTGTGGGCAATTATGAATTGAGTGGCGTTCTCTTATTGAAACACAAGGTAATTTTGATGTGGTCCCTTACGGGCAGAGCAATTGCTTTAAGTGTGTTTTGCTTTCCATTCCGTTTCCACAATTGTTAGCCATGCCTTGCTTGGATAATAATAGAAGTTCCAAACCATGCTGTACTGGGTGCTTATGGATTTATTGCCATCAAAAGCAATGTCCTCTATTGATTATTCCAGCCAACAGCAGTATCTCAGAGAGCCCACGTGTGAAACGCAGATGCACATTTTAGAACAGAAACAAATGTCTGCTTCCAATTGCAGCTCAGCCATCACAGTGAGAGAACCATGTGCATTCATCATTCATAGAGAGAGCTGGAATTTTAAGAGGAGTCTGCAGGCTGCCAGCATTTGAAACTGACTACTGTGTGGTGTCACCAGACTCCAAAAAGGAAAGAGGAAAGTGTTTCTTAATACATACGGGCCGAATAATTAAGAACGCAATCCTAACCAACTTTCCAGCACCAGGGTAAGGGCAATGCAGCTCTGAGGTAAGGGAACAAACATTCCCCTACCTTGAGGGGGCATCCTTGATTGGCCCCCAACTGCAAGATGCAGCACATGCCCCATTGGCATAGCTGTGTCAGTGCTAAAAAGTTGGTTAGGATTCTGCCCTAAATGACATAGGAACAAAGTAGCTGAAGGACCATTTTCTATCGTGAGCTTGTCTGGTTATTCTCCCCCCTCCCCGTTTACACTGCTAAGTAGTATGTGTGGTGGACATGAGATGCCTTCCTACAGGCATTGCTGGAGTGGCACAGGAAGTGACCTCATTGGAGCAACTCCCATGCCACCTTGGCAACCTTTGAGTTGGCCTTAAGTCTGGCTTCAGCCTCACATCTTGGCTCCGTGACAGGGTAGCTGCTTTCGAAGAAGCCACGCAATCGAGCGATGACCTGACTGCATACCAGCAGCCATCACCATTACCTCCCACGTTCTCCGTTGGACAAAAACACAGCCCAGAAATAGGTCTCCATTTCCTAGCTGGTCTGTTCCTGAAAAATCCCCTGCCAGAACAGAGTGCCTCCCATTGGCAGTCAAGTGGTAGAAGACCCTGTCTGAATGAATGAACCACTTGCCTGATTTACTGCTCATAGCTGTTCAAATGGCACAGCAGCCAGCCAGTACTGTGGTGGGTTGGTCTGGCTGTCATTTTATAGACACAGACTGTTGTTGCCATTCGCACTTGTCCGATTGATTAAATCCCTTTCTGCTGCAGTCCTGTGCATGTTGACCTGTGAGTAAGGCCCAAGGAAAGAAGCAGAGGGTCTGGCTGTTAATTGATTTAAGCAGGCTAACCCTACAACCATTGTTTGAATGTTGTCCTCTGATGGATGAGTGGCTTTGCAGTCAAACAGCGCATTGCCTTGATGGCTACCCAATTGAGTTGGCTCCTTCTACAAGTTTTGATTTGTACAAATGTAGTTTTTGTTTCTTCCCAGGCTACTAAAGACTGCTTCTCACATTGTGCTACACCAAAGATTGGGTTGAAAGCAGGCAGGCATTATGTCGGTCTGCTTTGCAATTGGCTACATTTCTCTGTTTAGGATGCAGTCTCTGTTCAGGATGCATTACATGGGGTTTGCCTCTGTGTAATGTGTGCAGGGGCATAGCTAAAGGAGTGCAGGGGTGCAATTGCACCAGGCAACAAGCTTTAGGGGGGCAACAAGCTGAGCTTGACACTAGTGGCCAAAATGGTGAAACATTGTGAAAACCTTGGAATGCATGAAAAATACCATCATGTTATATACCATTCAATGTGGAATTTAATGAAACAACCCAGAGTCAGTGATGTCATTCAGGGGGAATGGACCAGAACGGGCGTTCCGGATCCTAACGGGCTCCGTGGCTGGTTCCGGGTTCCCGACAAGTGCCAATCAAAAGTGAGTTCCTGTTCCTAAATCATTTGAATGACACCACTGCCCAGAATGTAATATTTTTATCAAATGCTATGGTCAAAACATCAGAAAAAGGAAATATAACTGTCATGTAAAAATCATGGTTTGTTAAAATTTCAATAGAATTTCAGTAAAATGTTCAATTCAAACTGTGCCTCTCAGTGCTCAGTTTAATATTTCTTTACAGAAGTATTTAAATGGCCACTTCTAGGCAATTAGGCAATTGTACAGCAAAGGCTGGGGGCACACCCAAACGCCCCACGTTCCTCCCCCACACATTTCAGTGGACTGGTTGGAGTAGCTCCCTGCTTCCAACCCTTGAGTATCATTAAGAAAGGACCCCAATTAAGGTTGTTGCAACTTGCTAATCGAGATAGGATTAATTACATCGAAAGCACTAGGTGTTACATTAAGATTCTTTTTCCTCAGCCCTGTTGAAACTCCCTCACGATCAGGCAATGTTGAAACTTTTGCAAGGTGTTGGATTTCGTTCCATCTGGCATGGCAGTGCCAGTTTCATCTTCCTCGGCGACTGGAGCATGCCCCCTCCGTCTTGTATGTCGTTCATTAGATGGGTGCCCGTGCAGCTAGCATAATAATTAGCATTACTGAAGGCAAAAGAACAAGATGTTGCTCAGAATAATTAGACAAGAGTCAGAGAGATTTTCTTCCACAAGGCAGGAAAACAGCCGAAAAAGCTAGACCACTGTCCCCGACAGCCACAATTGTTGTGGCTTCTCTCTTCTCCATCACTGCGTTTTCTTTCTGCCTTTTTCTTTTTCAGTAGGGCTCCTGTTTCCTTTCTTCTCACACCCATAGGAATTAATCTGAGTCACGGCTGAGCCCCAGGACCTGCTTCTGATATTATGATTAATCCCTGGGAGTAGCTGCAGTAATAAAGACGACTATGTGCAACCTCCGGGTTTTAGAGGTTGCCTGTCTCTGAATGCCAGATGCAAGGAAGTGGCAACAAGACACAGGGGCCAGGTGTCATCTTGAGCAATGGTTCTCAAGCCTTTTAGCACTGGGACCCACTTTTGAAAGTGACACTCTGTCGGGACCCACCTAGCATCACGAGACTCATCAAACCAAAATTGACCACGGATTCATGTATCCACAGCGGACCAAGCATGCACAGGGGACCAAGAAAGCAAGAAATGTCCAGTTTGCTCAGCAAGCCAAAATTGACCATGGACTCACGTATCTGCAGGGGCCCTCTGCGGATAAAAAGGGTGGACAACACAACATAAGCTTAAAAACAGAAAACAAAGCATTCTGCTCTTTCCATGCTACAAGGGAGTGTCCCCTTAATGAAAATGAACACAGGTAATGAAAGGGATGTAATTGCAATGATTCCTGCCAACCTAGCAGTTCGAAAGCACCTAAATGCAAGTAGATAAATAGGGGAGGTAACGGCGTTCCGTGCACCTCGGCGTATAGTCATGCCGGCCACATGTTGTTCTCAGACAAATGCCAGCTCTACGGGCTTAGAAACGGAGATGAGCACCGCCCCCTACAGTCGGTCACGACTAGACCATTCAGTCGTGCGGAAACTTTAATCGCAATGAACAAATAATGGAACAAGGACTATTTCAGTAAATGAATATCTAATGCCCCAATTCTGTCCCTCGCAATTAGCACCAATGTGCTGCATCCAATTGGGAGGGGGAGGGGAAAACAGGAGGCCTCCCCAAGCAAAGGGAAACAAATCTTGCCTCAAGTTAAGCTCCATGTTACTCTATGAATTTACTGGGATCAGTGCCAGCTCCTTGACTGGGGCAAGGCTGAGTGGACCCAAGGAGGCGTCTTGACGCTGGGCAAGGGGCAGAGGATGTCAGTGCCTAGGATTGGGTGGCAACTGGACGACATTTAGTAGGACGACAAATTAGTAAGGCAGTGTTATTCAAACTGTGGGTCGCGACCTGATATCAGATGGGTTGCGGAAAGGTGGGAGCAGCCATCTTGGAAGGCCGTAGTCTTGTTATATTCCTTTGGTGAGTGTAAACAGTTTGAATTTTCAAGTGCATTTTTTAAAAAAAAAACATTTTGTTTTTAGTTCAGTGCTTTTCTATAA